>JAQNBH010000003.1:22923488-23130988 GCA_028752905.1 Cladorhizidae sp. MBARI D1340-BT2 | reverse complement strand
CTAGAGCATCTGGTCATTATTCCTGATGAAGGCTAGACATTATTCCTGATAAAGGCTAGAGCATCTAGTCGAAATTCAAGAGAGTAAAATTCAAGTTGATTATTGAGAATGCCATTGTAATAACTACAACTATAAATAGAGCCTTCTTGGTCAATTCATCTGGGCACGCGGCATCTAATTTCTATCTTTGAGCTGCCAATTGTTTTTTTACACATTTGTACATTACTGTAGCTATGCTAACCAACCTATTATTATGGATTCTCAATAAACTCTCAGTTGCCATAATGAAATTACAGTGACCTTCTCAATAAATAACTTAGAAATTTACTCCCTCGACATTTTGAATAGATGCTCTAGCCTTCATCACCTGATGAAGTCTAGAGCATCTAGTCAAAATGTCGAGAGGATAAATTTAATTTCTTTATGAAGGCTAGAGCATCTAATCAAAATGTCAAGGTAGTAAATTTCATGTTGATTATTGAGAAGGTCATTGTAATATTACTATAGAATTCATGAAGCAAGGCAGAACTTGTTGCAGTTGAAGCTTAAAGTCCTAATTCCAGTGAGTCATGTCAATGTCACCATGAAGACAAGCATTAGCTTGACCACACAGTCAAAAACAAGCATAGACAGTGGAAAATTTAAGAGCGCCCAGGCTCTATCATTGTTATTAAGATTTTGCCTATTGTAAAAAGGCATCATCATGTATTTTGACTTGGTGCAGATTCAATCCTAACTTATAGATGCTGTCAGTTTATAATGGCAAGCTTCAGTGTAAGAATATGGCCCTTGCTCTCACCACTGAGTCAAAAGAACACGTTTGTTTTGTGGTGAAGAGACTAAGGATCTGCTCTCTAAAGCTAAACTGAAAACAAAAACAAAAAAGCCTTTAATTATAATGCTCAAAAATAGGCCATTAATGTTCAATGGTGATAATTACAAATTTGAATGGAATACACCATCCTGCTATAAACAGCACTAAATACAATGTAATAACTCTAGAACGATTGAATAAATGTTAATTGTTTACTGAAATTGACACTGCTCTCTTGGCAGCTCTGTTCTAAGCTAGATACATTGCTTGACAGGCCCATTTGATATATCTAGATACATCTTGCTCTGGCACTGGATGCCTGAACAAATACACAACAACTTAGGTTTGCCATGCCACCTACCTGTATAGTGCTTTTCTCTTTGCACTGTACTATAGCAACAGCTACTGTTCTAAGTTTAGCCCCAGCGAGCAAGCCAACAGATGAAAAAATAGTGATTAGCAACTACTCGTGTATGAAAGCACCTCGGCCATATGAATACACCAACCATATTTGAGGAATTTATACACTAACATTATTTTAACAATGGTAATTTTTGGCAGACATCATAAGAAGTAAATTGAGAAAGAGATTAAATTAGCCAATATTTCAACTGAACTACTTCGGTCTACATTTGCTCTGATAAAAACAGAAGTAGTTTGTTTGAAATGTTAGCATATAAACTCTGATTAACTCATTATTGAATCATCCGATATTATGTTACCCTTTACTCTACTTACTTCCTCCAGGACGCATAGGTTGCCTGACCAGGTCTACCACATGAAAAGCAGTTGGGTCAGAACTAAAATTAACCAATTGAACCAAATTAGGACTCAACAAGTCAACCGTCCAGAGAGCATCAAACCTCCAATCACTCAAATAGAGTTGGTCTTTGTAAAAATCGAGGGCAAATGGAAATGGATATATATTTGATACTGGTCCAAACTCTGTTATCACTCTTCTTTGGGCCCCATCTATGCCAATCCTGCCAATTTCATGTCTTCCTGCATCAATCCAATAAAGTGTTTCAGTTGCATAATCAATGGCAAGGCCATTAGGGAATTTAAGAGCATTATTGCTTATGAGAACGGTATAGTTCGTTCCATCCATGGACATACGGACTATCTTTGAAGTCTCTTGGTTATAGTCGGACCAAAATATCCAGCTACAAAAAAGTGGAAATATTGTGATGTTTCCAATTGAATAATTCCAAAAGTAATTAAAAGTAGTATATATTTTTCAAAAGTGACCATATACTTCACTGGTCAAAGAATTCTTACTATTTATCGCCAGTTAAATTTATCTGATTATTTAACCAACATTTCATCCAATATACATTAGCCTTCTTTGGGATGTTCATGAACTGGCAGCTCAAGATTAAACAACATGTTAGAAAAAGGTGAATGAGGTGCACAAGATCCATGGCATGAGAGATTGCTACAGTGTAGAAAGATGAGACATGTTGTTCAGGTAGTCTTGATAGTTGAGCTACTACTACAACCACGTAGCTTCAGGCCTATGTCCACTCGAGTAGTTGACCTAGCTGTATCCATCAGTGAGGTCTCCCTTGTGTTTGTGACTTGAAGAGCACAGACTTCCAGAATCAAGGATGGCTAGCTACCCCTGGTATATAAACTCATTCAGTCGTAGAGTATCTCATTATCCTGATGAAGGCTAGAGCATCTAGTTGAAACGTCGAGAGTAAAAATGATTATTGAGAGGTCATTCTATCATCTATCATGAATTCATCTATCATATATAGTACATATGAGAAAGTTTACATCTAAGATAAGAGTAGGTATATAGTTCGAGATAAAAGAATATAAGGTCACTTGAATAAAATTTCTCTTATTAAAATATGAGCTGAGGCAGCTAGCCATCATCATGTACTATGACAACTTTAGAGAAAGAATGCACATATCTGAGATAAGAAGTTATCAAAATTTTAAATAGTAGTTCATTTCATTTCATATTAGATTTCATTTCATTCATTTCATATTAGTAATAATTTTGCTACTGAAAATCTACTTTAGCCTTTTAATGATGTTAACATAAGTCAAAAGGTAGTAAGTTCAATCCCTTCTACCAATGTAGGGGTTGGACAAAATCAATAGACACAATAGTTCGGTCAAACTGGTTCCAGGCAATGATCATTAGAGCTAATGAACTACAATTAGAGGGAACTCTCACTCAATTTTATAGAGTAAACCTACTATTTCAAATGGTACTATTTGCTAACTACTATATACCATTTCAATGACACATGATAATATTATCAAGTTCTTCTTTGAGTTGGTGCTGAAACAGTTGAAAGTCTGGCAGAGATATTTGCCCTTTTCTTGGACATCTTTAGCCTATCTTCTTTGGAGAAACTCTTCTCCTATCTGCTAAGTACCTTAGCATCAGTTCTATCACCTTAACCACCTCAGAATATACAAACTCGGTTTGCCACCTACAAACATTTGTTTGTAAATAATCTTAATGTTCTGCAAGTTGAATCAGCAAAATGTTTCATGCTAAAAGGTTCAGTGTTCAAAAATGTGCCTAGCAATGGGGACCAAGATCAACTGAGAGATATCCACTTTTAGACAAATTACACGTTGATCCCATTACACTACTGGTGGTCAAGTACGATTTTGGGGGGATCGCTATTTTGCAAACAAACATGAATAGGGCAGAATGGGTCTTCCACTAGTGGTGAAGCAATTTATAAGCATTTGTCTTTTAGATATCAAATAGCAATAGGGTTGTTCAATAGGGGAAATGTTGGTTCAACTGCCATTCTTCCAAGTGACTTGCAAGCCTTGGATATTGAGGCATCAACAATTTTTTTTTTAACTCCCAATGAACTCTCAGGTGACATAATAACCTTACAATAACCTTCTCATGATGAAGGCTAGAGCCATCTAGTCTAAATATCAAGCGAATACAATTTCGAGTTAATTATCGAGAAGGTTATTGTAATACTTTTTTTTGGCAATATTGTTCCATCAGCATAGTTCTATTTATAAAATGTGTTGTGGTAGTGGGTAAGGGAAAGTAAGGGGGAGGGGGGGTGATGGTGACGCAGGGATGATAGTGATGACCCAGGTAGTACTTTTTCATGTCAACTGGAATCACTTTCCATGTGATTGTTCTTCCAATAGCAATGGTCATCTCTAAAAAGTATAGTGTAACAGAACAGTTGACATCACCACACACCAGAAAAAATAATGACTAAGACATATTTTTACCTCTTTCTCATTAATGTTGGTAGTCCCTTCTTTATCAGTATGGACAGGGTATACATTCTGTGATAACTGGAGACTATGGGTGTGCTGTGCAGATATACACCATTGTCTATAGCAATAACAGGATGTTGACCATGTCCATAATGGTCAGGAAAAGGAGGGGAACTGTCGAATCGTATTGTGAAGGATATACCACACTTTGGTAACTTCACATATTATTCAGGAACTGGGTGGGTGGGTGCGACCACAGCACAAGTAATGGATTTGGGCTAGGCTAGACCTAGGGATAGTATAGAAGGATGCTGCAGCTGAACTTAATTCTATCAAGTACCATAACAAAATGGACCCACTGGAACTAAATCCAGCGGAATTATGTAGAATAACCAAGCCATAGCTCTGCCATAGTTCATAAGTCTTGCCATGATCACACCATGCATTTCTTGTATGATTTGCTATTTGCAAGACTGACAAGTTTAAAAGCTACATCACTGACATCAGTACTGCTTCAAGGTAAACACCTTTAGTGAGGCATTTGATTTTCAAAACTATAGCTTTAGCTCTTTTATGTGGACTCAATATAAAAATTAAAAAAATAGCTGTAGTACTATGGAAGCAACTAGCTTCTCAAGAGTAGATACAACTGAGGTTGGGAGGGCAATTGTGAGATGACAAATTATAACTAGTGCAATGCTTTTATTTTAACACAAAAATATCTGAAACAAAGCTGGTTATATATATATATAATCTTGGTACTGGATATTCATCAGAAAAGGTTCTTAAGTCCAATAAATACTCTGCCAATCAGCTAGTATATATATATCAGCGTTGGTATATATACCCACTGGAAAGTTGAAGTGCTCAGAGTTGGTGTACCCACTGGAAAGTTGAAGTGCTCAGATTTGGTATACCCACTGGAAAGTTGAAGTGCTCAGAGTTGGTGTACCCAGTGGAAAGTTGAAGTGCTCAGAGTTAGTGTAACCACTGGAAAGTTGAAGTGCTTGGAGTTAGTGTACCCACTGGAAAGTTGAAGTGCTCAGAGTTGGTGTACCCACTGGAAAGTTGAAATGCTCAGAGTTGGTGTACCCACTGGAAAGTTGAAGTGCTCTCAGAGTTGGTGTACCCACTGAAAAGTTGAAGTGCTCAGAGTTGGTGTGCCCACTGGAAAGTTGAAGTGCTCAGAGTTGGTGTGCCCACTGGAAAGTTGAAGTGCTCAGAGTTGGTGTACCCACTTGAAAGTTGAAGTGCTCAGAGTTGGTGTGCCCAGTGGAAAGTTGGAGTGCTTTCCACCTCATGTATACACTTCCTTGCTGCCTGATAAGCACCAAATTATTTTTATTATGCAGCTAGTGTCTGTGGCTCTTACGTCTCTATGCTCGGCCACATTCTGTGGTAATGGTGCTCTTTCTTATTTTGGCTTTTTGAATTCTTGGTCAGAATTCGAATTCAAAAATCTACAATCAAAAAAAGGACATTTTATGGAATCTGCATGCATTTGTGGAAATGTACCTTAAAAAATCTGAATAAACATGTTTTATGAGAGATGAAAAAGACTGTGAACATGTATTGTGTATTCACCCCATGTAACTACACTTCCCTTGATAGTGTAGTAGGAAAATACATAGGGTAACAAGTAGAAGCCAGGCATATAAAAAGGGAGCTATATGCAAGCAAAGTAAAAAACGTTATTTGTAGTCCAGGGACCATTACCCTATGCTACACAGGGGATACCACTGTTATATAACAGGTTAAAAATATGAAAGACAAAATAATTATTATTAAAAGTTTCAGCAATTTGACCTATTTATCTGGACCATCAAAATGATCATAATTTACTTACCCTCTAACTGGATCCAATACAATTGCTCTTGCTTTTGTTCCATCATTGAAGCTAACTAGTACTTTCCTACAAGTAGTGTCTGTATCAATTACCTCAACAGTTGAACCACCTGTACGATTAATTGCAGTCCAGTATAGCTTATGATTCACCCAGTCCCAAGCCACACCTTCTATAAGTATATTTAAAAAATGATTTGAAGTAAAGTTTCATAAACAACAAAGATTTACAATGTATATAATTTTATTGTAATTTTAATAGAAATATGTAAAACAAGCATATAAGTTTTGTGAAACATGAAGCCCAATTAACGACGTGTTAAATTGTAATATATACATATAAAAACAATCAATAAAACAATTCAGCGCAACTTAAATTGTAAACTCTGGTTGTTTAGCACATACCACTGACAACCAAACAAGTGAGAAAATATGTAATTTTTAAACAACATGACTGAGGGGGTGGATGATACCATGTTTCACAAAGTGTAATAAAAACTTGTGCTTCTGACTTTGGAGCTCCATATTTTCTGCACACTTCATTCTATAAGCTTAATATATCGCTCAAACGATAGCATCTCTGTGTGCTCTCTTAAAAATCATTGAATAAATATAACTATCTCAGTGTCTACATGGTTGCTTCATAACCACATCTCAGTGTCTACATGGTTGCTCCATAACTACATCTCAGTGTCTACATGGTTGCTTCATAACCACATCTAGAACTATATGCCCAAGTTCCAGGCCATCAAAGTTGTGCAAATCAAAAACTGGATGCCCAAATCCCCAACAGTTCTAGCTCCTCTACTCTACTAAATAAATGTTTTCAATAATCACTAAAACATGAGCACATGGTGAAGCTAGCGGGTTGAAAATCAATTTTAACTGTCGAACACTTTCCAATTAGGAGTTAGAACTGTTTGGTATTTGGGCATGGTGGTTTTGAAGCTCCCAATTTTGACTAGCTGTAACTTAAGAGAGTTATATATACCTATTCAATATCAAAGAGAGCACACAGATATAGCTATCTTATGAGCTCCTATGATGTTCATAGAGTGAAGTGAGAAGAATCTATGGAGCTCTATAAAGTCGTCGGAACCACAATAAAAGTTTGTAAAAATTGTATCGTCTCCCCAAATGTGTGTAACCCAACATGATTTTCTCCCATTCCCATTTAATGGTGGATCATTACCATATGTTACTTCTTTTACTATCAGTGCAAAAGTTTATATTAACATGATTGGGTTACTGGTACTAATAATATACCATGCAAAAGTTGACTAACTATTACTCTATCATGAGCCTATTGTCTTTGTTGTTTTTTTGTATCTATTTAGAGAATATATCCAACATTATCTTGACACCACGTCCTTTTTCCATTCAATATCACCAGAATAATGTTGTTGTTTTTCTAAAATCCTTACAATTTCTACCTCATATTATTAGTGTCCTGCATTATCCTACACATCCAATAAGATTTCCTGCCATTAGCATCCTAAAAGTGTGCATTTTTGGAGCCATGTGTACTTTTTTATTGTTCTCTTATACTGACATTTAATTCACCATTCCATTATGTAGTTAGGGTAATATCTCTGTAAGCATGGACAAATGATAAAGGATTCTAGTCGATTCAACTACTTTCTAAAAGCTCTAAGAGCAATGGACTTACTTTGACTAAAACATAGGTACCAGTAGCTTTCCTTTACAATGCTCAGAAATCTTAAAGAAACACCTCAGTTATGATATACTGATCTGTGTTACCAAGATCCCTTGGGACTTGGATTTCCTACAAACTATTCGATTCTATAAATTCCCCTGCCATATAAGGACTAGGAAAACATCACATGTCAGGTTGTTGCTATCTGCAAATGCTACATTTTTTCAACAAGGAATTTTTTTCTAGCTCAGAAAAAAATATTTTTGTTAGCAAAACAAAAAAATCTGGAAAAATTAGACATAACAGGGATATTTGGATAATTTAACAAATTATCAAATGTCAGGAGAACTCCAGTATGCAATCAGTATCTAAAATACTAAGCAGAAAGTAAATTACTGAGCTGCTGTGTAGTTAGATTGGTTGGTATTATAATGCATAATGCACTCACCTACAAACTTCCCAAATTCCAATATCTTGAGCTCATCTGAAGTTGCGTTCGGATCAATATCTGCTTGATACAAAAATCGGTCTCCAATGTTGGAATAGAACACACGACCAGCTCTAAAAAAATTACAGTTGGTAACTGTTGGCTATATAATAAATCTGTAAGATGACTATAACCTATATACTAGATTCTATTTTCTATTTCTCATTCCATAAACTCACCTTATATCAATATCAACACCAACAATATCTTGAAACTGAATAGGAGCAGTTATATAGTCTCTACGATCACTTCCATTAAGTTCAATCCGACTTAAGGATTGTCTAAGACCAAGCAGTAAAAATGGTGCTGTAGATGAAGAGGATAATGTTTGGTTAATGTCAATGTATTGTTCATACTGTATGATTGTTCGGGGGGAATTGAAGCCTTGATTACATAACTTAGAGCTTCCAAAGATAGCAACTATGTTGGTGATGGCGGACATTTTTTATACCTCATCCATCTCATCCATAGAGCTGCTTATTATAAGCTTGGTAAATTCAAGCCACTATGTTTACATTCAAAGTTCATAGTTCAGGGTAGGAGTATATATCACATGCAGTATATTATAAATCAGATTCAATTAAACCTTGGTCAGTTTTGCTGTAAGTACTCATGGGTGCAAGAACATTAAGGCTCTGATGGTTGCAACTCACATAATATTCCATATTGCAATGCAAATGACCGTATACAGGGGCAGATCTAGAGTATCAGTAAGGGGGGAGTTTATTCTTGGACATGAGTTTGCAATTGAGGTACTCATCAAAATGTAACATGGCATCCATACATGTTACTATGTATTGATAAAGAGAGAGAAATTGTTCTACTTTCTGTCCACCTAGTTTTACATAGACCCGTTTATGCACTCTATTTTCTGGAGCAAAAGTGTACAAAATTAACTCAAGAATCAGATTAAAATAGTTATTTATGACATCAATTGTATTTCGAATATATATCAGGCACAGAGCATGATTTTGCTACAGCCAAATTTAAAGAGTGACAATGAGTGTACAAAGCAAGTGCATTCTACTTCTTGATAAAATCCTGAGTCCCTCTTCTTGTGCCCTCTATTGCTGAAGCTCCATCATATGACTGTCCTCTCATATCGTCAACTTCAATACCATGCTTATTGAGAAGATCAATAATACCAGCAGCAATGTTTTCTCCAGTAGGTGGAGAAAGTCCAAAAATATTTCATGGATATGCGGCTGAGCTTGACCAAGATCAACAAATCGGATACATAAAGACTGATTTGCATGCTTATGTCTGTAACCTCATCAACCATAACGCTGTAATATTTTGAGGGTTTTAATGGACTTAAAAGCTTTTCACGCAATAAATCTGCCATAATACTTATAATTTCATTTTGTATTACTTTAGCTGGTTCTTCTCTCCTAGTTGAAGATGATCCCATATTATTGGATCGTACTTGGCAACATATTCGAGCAAAGCTAGAAAGTTACCTCTCTTTCCAGAAGGATTTGATGTCATGCTCGCCCTGCATAGGAAGCCCCTGCATGCTGCAAAATTTAACAGCTTCAACTATAGCTGTTTATTTCGGTTGGAGGTTGTGTTAGACATTTTCTGGATTTGACAATCTATTCTGGTTTCTAGATTTTTTAATGTCGTCAGAAATAATTTTGCAGCATGTAAAGCATCTTGGTGATATTGAAAATCCCCATGATTAGTTCAATACCTATAATTTTTACCCTTTGCTTTGCTTGAAAGGTTTTTTTCACTAGAATTCCCAAATTACCCTTCGCAATTTCTCCAAACAGTACCACAATATTTACAGTAACCTCCTTCATGTGAGGGTGAATATGACAACCATTCGAACTCTTTTAGCCATGACTTCTGAAATGTTAATGGTAGTTTCTTTCCCTTCTTTATCACTTCAAAGGTTGCAAACTTTGAATGTTTGCTTTCACTCTTCAAAAATTCATGTTTGTCACTATCTGACAAGGAACTGATTGGTATACTACCAGAAGCAACAAGTCCAATATCATTGATACCTGTACTTCTACTTCCCGTTTCCATGAAAGCTGTTTGCAAAGAACTAGCATCATTAGAATCTGAAGGAATGGACTGGCACACAATGTCAGTTTCTTTAACACCTTCTTCAGGTCTCATGATAACCTCACATCCCACTAAATCCAAATCAATATCTGAACTGGCATGAGCAGGGCCAGAAATGCTACTTTTTGTTACCTTTTGATGTGGTCCTGAAGTATCTCCAGAAGAAGAGAAAGAGCACTGATGTAGTCTCTTAGGGTCTGATAAACTATCATTTATGGAATGGTCATGTTCAGAGCCAGAAGTAACTCCAAAGGATGACAAGGAAAACTGACGTAGTCTCTTCCTCTGAGTTCTGATCTGATACTGTAGCACATATTAAACCATGTGGTTGCCAATTGCCACAGCACATTCATCATGTGGTTGCTAGCCTAAGACCACCAACCACATTGCACTCTACCCAACTATATTATACAGATTTGCTAATCCTACATGCAAAAATGTTTTGTCCCTCCACTAAATAGACCAAGAAAGTATTTAAGCTTAAGCACATGTAATGTGTTCATTAAAGAAAATAATTAATTTTATACATTTATAGACTGAAGGAGGGGTTTAAACCCCCAAACCCCCTCTGGATCTGCCCCTGGTATATATTATGTGTAATTGCCTGGAATGGCCAATAAAAGGCTGAAACTCACAACTGCATCATGAATGGTCCTATCAATCTAGATTTTTTTCTGGAGAGCAATGCACTGGCACCCAACATGTGGATTAAATTCCTTGATGTAAATTTTCTTGTTTGTTTGTATTATAATAATAAAAAGATTGTCCTTGGTGTTATTAAAACCAGTATAGTAGGCATCCATTGGTGAGGCCAAGCATTGGCATACAGTTTTCTATTTTGTGTGTGTGTGTGTGGTTACAATGTGTGTATATCTTCAATACCAAACTCACTGTCATTCCACATGCTAGAGCAGAAGCATAGGAAGACGGGTGCTGAGAATTTCTAGCCACCACCTACTCCTACAGGGGTTATCTTTTTAATACCCCCAAAAAAACTGTACCTATCACTTACATAGTTACTATGCTAGCATTGTGCAGCAATACTGATAATCTGTCAATAATATTATTATATTACCATCCTCATTGATTTACTTGTATACTTGCAAACTCTTAAATAATAATAATATTAATAATAATAATATTAATAATAATACAATGTAATAATAATAATAATAATAATAATAATAATAATAATAATAATAATAATAATAATAATAATAATAATAATAATAATAATAATAATAATAATAATAATAATAATAATAATAATAATAATAATAATAATAATAATAATAATAATAATAATAATAATAATAATAATAATAATAATAATAATAATAATAATAATAGTAGTAGTAGTAGTAGTAATAATAATAATAATAGTAGTAGTAATAATAATAATAATAATAATATTAATAATAATAATATTAATAATAATAATAATAGATGATGATGATGATCATGATGATAATGATAATGATAATAATGATAATAATAATGATAATAATTAATAATAATGATAATTATAATAATAATAACAATAACAACAACAACATAATAACAACAACAGCATATTAATAATAATAACAGAAAGAAGTGACAATGTGATCTCCAATCTCTTTGTATATAAGTAAAAGGAAATCTTCAGCTGTAGCAGTTGAAGAGGATATAAGCCATTTTACTACATAGAGTACCAGCAGGAAAAAAAGCAACTGGCTGTGACACAGTTACAGCTTATGCACTTTTTGGGGGCTGGATCAATTGCTGAATCAATTGCTCTTGTAAGCCATGTAAATTAGAATGGCTAAGAGAAAAATGCACCATTATCTACAAAAACACCTCGTTGTTATAGCAAAGTCCCTATGAGGAGAGTCAGTTAATATGAACCCTGCTCTGTGATCTATCAGTGATTTCCATGTCACCTGCATTTTTATACTTCATTTTCCAACATCTTTCCATTTTTGTTCTAGCTTTCCTGCTATAGAAAATGAAAGTTATAACAAATTATTTGGAATGTTTTGGTGAATGGAAATCGTAACCATCTTCTGTGTTTTTGTGGACTCCACAAGGTGTGATTCAATCATTTCTTATAATTCTCCGTGTTTAGAGTTTAATACACATTTGGCTGAAATAAGAGATGTGGAACGTTTCCTTGCTTGCCAACATTATCTGAAATGGTGCAACTTCCGTAGAAGATGAACAGCTGTTCTGTATGCATATGACACAATGCTCCCAATCAGCTCATTCCAGTGTACACCTGGAGAAGCCGTGGAAGTGGCCAATTAAATCTTTGCACCATTTCATCTCCCTATGGGTGGTATGCCATAGTCCATGTCTTTAAATGCCGAAACCTTCAAGGCTGTGGCATAAAATAAAACTTTATCAACCTTGCTAAGAAAGTTTCATCTGTGGCAATCCCATTGTGGAAAACAATTTCACTTATTTGTGGTGCTTTTTAATCAGGCAAATAATCCTTAACACAAGCAAATAATGAGTGTTGTGAAAGGAAACAAAAACTTCCAGTATATTGAGAGTATCCATTTGCCATGACCACCCAATGGGCATATTAATGAGAGATGCACTTGTAGGCAGTAAATTTTGATTCTGGCATTTTGAATAGCAGTATTGATCAACAAGTCTTGTCATATTCACCCAGAATACTTCTTTACAGAGTCAATGAAGTGTTTTGGAATGAACCTCATGGTCATGTAGTATGGTTTGTTTCTGAAGAATTATCGGAAGAATTGGCACTGTGACTGGAGAGAATACTGCATGTAAATATTAAATTTTAACTCATTCTGTTTCTAGCACATGAGGGGTGGTTGTTCCCAGGTTGAAGTTATCCATAATTTTCATAATAAATGGATCACCATATTAAGCACTTTAGAGCTCTTGTAGTATATCCACTTGTGATGTCATAGTGACTGGTGAGTGAACTATGAACTGGTCACATCACGAAAGGGTGTCAGCATTGGAATTCTCTATTCCTTTTCTATAGACAATGGAGAAATCACACTCCTGTAAAGCCAGTGACCAACGGCACAATAACTCTTCCATTTTGATACCCATTGTAGAGGTGCATGATCAACTACCAATACTGTTTCCCCAAAAGCACTATTTGAGAGTATACACTACTGCCAAACACTCTCTTTGGTCACTGACCCTCTGCTATTGTTATGGCTCAACCAGCATATGCTATTGCATGATTATTTTATCCAATACTGCACTCAACAACAGCAAAGTCATGTTGCACTTGAGCTGACCTACCTGTATGGCTAACTGTATGTGGTTGAGAACTGGTAGTGGTTCCACCAGTATGGGTACCCAGTGGTCCCACCTCTATGGGTACCCAGATGTGTTTGAGAACTGCCAGTGGTTCATTTGAAGCGGTTATAAGCTGTAGAGTTGATGTTGTTTGCCATATTTCAGTTGGCTTGCTACTGAGTGTCGTACTAAAGATACAGCAGAAACAGAATCCAACATCATTTCACTCATTATACCAACAATTTTACCTTTGAGAATAGCACCTCAAGGGGGGACAATGGCATTTATTTATTTTTATTTATTTTTACTTGTGGTTACCACTTTATATCTCCGTAAATTCTGAAAACTTCATGGTATGGACTTGATATATAGCTCAAAAGATAGGTCTCTCTGTGTGCTCGCTTTTGATACTAAAATATGTTTAATAGATATAACTAAAGTGGAGGGACCTCAAAACCTGACTGCCTGAAACCTCCACATAAATATCTCTAGATTGCAAAGTGCTAAAGATTGAAATTAGCACCAGTGGCTAGAGGAAGCCCTCCTCTATTAACGACTTTTCATTAGGCATTAAAATGTAAGTACGTGGTCAAGCGCGCAGGTGGAAAATGACATTTGTAAGCAAATCAAAGCAAGCGCCTGAACCGGAATGGCATTTGTGTCAAAAGTAGTGTTTGCTACACTTTTACTTTGGGGAAAACAGGAGGGGGGATGATTAGCAAACCCAATGTAGAGTTGCTGTACTCCATTATATATTCCTGGATTACATTCTGTTAGGTTCCATAATAACATGGAAAGGGGAGGTGGGAAGGTTCCCTTTCACATGGAGTGCATGGAGGTCCATCCTAACGGGTTATTTTATGGACACTCACAATTTGACAGATAAATCAAATGTGACCAAAATGACCATTATTTCTGAAATATTTGTCTGCCAAATTCCGACCAAAATCTCTTGACAGACCATTTGGACACATTTCTCACGAGTTAGTTTGGCTCCACCCCACCATGTCTGTGAATATCAATTTCCGAAATCTCAATGCTGGTTAAAATTCAAACAAAATTGCTGGCAGCTAATTATTATTGCTTATATGTACCCTTACAAACATAAAAGGGCTTACGAGAATCTTGGAATGGCCCTGCGTCCAGTAGACGGCTCTGTGATAGGACATAGATAAGTAGGTTGATCCAAAAACAACAGTGAGTCATCCTAATAGTAGAACACCGCGTAGGCTATTTTGCGTCTGTTGTCATGACGATGAAGGGAGAGGGGGGGGGGGGGGGGGAAACGTAACTGTTAGACAGTTGTTTACGTTGGTGGAATGAAGGCCGAAAGTTACGGAGCTTTCCTCCTACAACCTTGATGTGCTTCTGGAAGTTGGTATTCCTCATGTCGAGTCATAAAATTTGGGGGATACGATAAGTTCTCAAAAGGTTAAAAAGCAAAACCGAGGGTGGAGGAATGCCCTCCAAGGGTCGAAAAAATCGTGCGCGTTTTTAATTACGCGAGCGGTACCGAATGCGTGCGGCCCAGAACATCTAAGGGCATCACAGACCTGTTATTGCCTCAAACTTCCACTGGCTTCGGAGCCAGTTGTCCCTCTAAGAAGTCAGCTACCATTCGGGAATGGCAGGACTAGTTAGCAGGTTTAAAAAAAAATAATAATGCAAAGAATTGCAGTTGCAATCCAACGAGGAAACACTGCTGCAGTGCTTGGATCCAGCTCAGTATCTGACGATCATTATTTCTTAAATTAAATGTATGCAATACATGTATTCTATAATAATAATTTTATAAAAATATAAATAAATTAAAAAAATTAAAAAATTAAAAAATATATGTGTTTAATGAAACTTATAATGAAACTTATAATGAACTGTGCACGTGGCTGGTGAACTGCACATTATAATTCCTTATTATTACATTGATTAATATTATTTAAAATATATAGTTTTTGTTTTTACCATGTTTTTACCATGATATATCTTTTGCCATGTTTTTACCATCTTCAGATAGTCTATATATAACCTCCTCATTTGTGCCAAAAGCAGCAGAAGCAATGTATCTTAATGTTCCTGAAGCAGCCATTGACAGTTCACCAGCAAAATTGTTGAAACTTGGACAGATAATGTGCCAGCAAAATTGTTGAAACTTGGACAGACAATGTGCCAGCAAAATTGTTGAAACTTGGACAGACAATGTGCAGTTCACCAGCCACGTGCACAGTAAGAACATGCACAGTTGTTTACGATGGTGGAGGAATGGAGGCCTAAAGTTACGGAGCTTTCCTCCTACAACCTTGATGTGCTTCTGGAAGTTGGTATTCCTCATGTCAAGTCATAAAATTTGGGTGACATGATAAGTTCTCAGAATATTAAAAAGCAACTTGGCGAGGTTCCTCTGTTAAGTCACTGCTATTCTGGCAAACTCCATCGTAAAAAGTGTTGAAATGGCTTTCATTTCGAAGCGACTTTAAATGAGTGATGAGTAATTGAGCACCTCCAACTGCCTCTTGAATAGTTATATCCTTTGCTTGCAAATTTATTGATAGCTGTTCAGAAGCAGAGAACACGAAGTAGGCAAGCTTCAAGGAGAAAAAGGTATCAAATTTTTCCATTCGTACCAACAATCCACTTGCCTTAGCTGCATACTCATCATGTCCTTGCTGAATTTCTTCCAAGGCTCTCTCAAAAATTTGGTAGTTATGGATTGTGCTGTCGATAGATGTGTGCCTAATGGTCCATCGGGTAGGACACAACATTCTTAGAGATGGGGTAGTGTCACCACTATGCATTCCTACTTCCTTTCTCAATGAATCAAAAAGTGATAACCTTTTAAGAGAGAATCTGTTGAGTTGGATAAAGTTATACACATGAAGTCCATAGCATTTCATACCAAATTGCAAGAGCTAGTTACATCCTTTAAATGTTGACCTTAATCTTGAGCTAGTTCGAGTATCCTTGAGAAATGTAAGCATCTTCTCTCTTGCTAGAAAGACCTTTAGACATCAAATTCATTTTGTGTGCTTCAGAACAATAAAAGCAAAGCACAAAGTCATTATTTTCTTGATAATCAAGCCATGGCCATTCATTAAACCAAGCAGGTATAAATTTTCTCCTTTCTCCTTTACTGCCAAATGATCTTGAGGGAAAGCAAAACTTCTTAGGTTGATTTGGATGAGAGCTTTTTGAAGTAGCCATACTGCTTCAAAGCTTGATTTTTTTAGTGAGCACCTGCATTCATCCTGCATGTGGCTTGTGGTCAGGGTGCACATAAAAATAGATTAGCACACTATGTTATAATTTAGCACTCTGTTATTTTAAGCACTCTGTTATTATAAAAATAGATTAGCACTCTATGTTATTGTCTTTTGACTTGTGGGGTGCATCAATTGATATGTGTGGTTATTTTTTTTCTAGGGGTGTGGTTAGTGGAAAATATTGGTGAGGCGAGCGCCTCTCCGCCTCAACCCTTGCTATGCTCATGTCATGTTATAATGACCAGTGTGGAGGAGACTAAGCTCATCAAGTGCATCTCATGTTATAATGACCAGTGTGGAGGAGACCAAGCTCATCAAGTGCATCTCATGTTATAATGACCAGTGTGGAGCTCATCAAGTCCATCTCATGTTTATAATGACCAGTGTGGAGGAGACTAAGCTCATCAAGTGCATCTCATGTTATAATGACCAGTGTGGATCTCATCAAGTGCATCTCATGTTATAATGGCCAGTGTCGAGGAGACTAAGCTCATCAAGTGCATCTCATGTTATAATGACCAGTGTGGAGGAGACTAAGCTCATCAAGTGCATCTCATGTTATAATGACCAGTGTGGAGGAGACTAAGCTCATCAAGTGCGTCTCATGTTATAATGACCAGTGTGGAGGAGACTAAGCTCATCAAGTGCGTCTCATGTTATAATGACCAGTGTGGAGGAGACTAAGCTCATCAAGTGCATCTCATGTTATAATGACCAGTGTGGAGATCAAGTGCATCTCATGATATAATGACCAGTGTGGAGGAGACTAAGCTCATTGAGTGCATCTCATGTTATAATGACCAGTTTGGAGGAGACTAAGTGCATCTCATGTTATAATGACCTGCTACTCCTCCAGGAGGACCTGTCAGCCAAGGAATCCTGGTGTAGTGAGTGGCACCTGAGGCCAAATGCTCCAAGTATGTAGCCATGGAGTTCTAATGTTCTTCACAGGAGCAGGCCAGTTACACGCTTAATAGGTTGCTTGTATCGACCAGTCAAAATTATTGTGACCTGGGAGTCATAGTTCATCAAAATCTATCTTGCTATAATAAAATCTGTTTGAAGGTTTACGGGGTCGTGCATCTGATAATATTATGTAAGGAGCGTCTCCTTCTCTAACATATGATGATTAGGAGATTGTCCCTGGTGAGAAGCCACTTGTCGTACTGTTAGCCCAAGTCAATCATATATTGAGATGCTAGAAATTCCAACGCCGAGCCATTAGTTCACCTTCTATATGGTAAGCTACAGGAAGAGATTGCTAGTTTTAAGGATGTAACCTTTGTCGTATTGGATTGAAATACAGGATCTGATGTTTCTAGCAAAAAAAAATTCCCAACAACTTCGACAACTGTGACTATCAGCTTTGTTGATCATGCTGGAAGCTCGACTAGGTCCACCTCAGCTCACCACCTAAACTGCACCTTGTTGACCCACCACTTATATTTCAATCTTGTTGTGAAGCTATGGAACTCCCGACCTCCAGTCGACCTCACACCCGTCTCTGCCAACCATCCAGCAACACCTAATAAACTTCTTCTGGAAGGTCCATTTTGACCCAAACAACCCGTGCTCCTACTATTACCCGTGTCCCTGGGCTGCTTGAAATGTCACCTGTCAACCCCCAGCTTCTTTTAGTTAACTTCATTGCTGTTTGTTTAGTATTTGCGGAAGTCAGCGCCTAGCTGTCAACTCTGAAATTCTTTACGGGATCAATTCACATATGCGGCCAGCAGGCAAATAAATTAGTTTTCGTGAAAAATAAAAAATTAACTGAAAGCATAGCATGGCAACAACACAACCAGGCGTTAATGGAACCTAATTAATGGCCCATCTATTTTATTATTTTTGCTATAATTCAATTCTTATTTAATGGCCCATCTATTTTATAATTGTTATTCTTTCTATAAGTCAATTCTTATTCCCATCCAATTCTTATTCCCATCCAATTCTTATTCCCATCCAATTCTTATTTTATACATACATTTCATTATTATATCATTCATACAGGGTATTGCTGACTTATATTTAACATTATATATTATTTATTTTTAGTTAATTACACGCGCACTAATTTATTTGGCTACTCGCCTGAATTGATCCTTTTAATTGATCCTTCTTTACGTGACAATCTTCTATACTTCTTTTCTTTTTCATCTGATTCAGTGGTTGTCTACAGGTAGTTGCTAAACTGGAAATAATCGTCACGGAGAATATCTGAGCTTGGGAAATTAAATGAGTGGGAGTGAGTTGCGAAGTGTGATGACATAATATTGAACGGCGCATGGGTTTTTTTTGGGGGGGGGGGGGGGGGGGGGTGTCTACAATTTCACGATTCGCTAAGAAACTGCTCGTTCGCTTAGTCTAGGATAATTCTTGATCCCTTACGACTAAGGGAGTGTTTAATCGCTATATAGCTACGTTTGTGAAAATGTTAGCTAAGAAATTTTCCGCGCTGTTCTTGGCGTTATTGTTCTCGAGTGCCATTTTTATCGTGCTCATCTCAGCGTATCTGAACCGATCCCAGACTTCATTAATGCCTTTCAATTTCTTAGCTAGAACTTTCTCCAGTGAGGATGTGTCAAGTTTGAGAGAAAAAACGCTTTCGAATAATCTACCATTTAAGGACACACATCTTCAAATTGAACACAGGAACAAGGAGCTTGATGTTGAAAGTGGAAATACTGCATCAAGTACTTCCTTGCATTTATATCAACGAACGAAAACTCTCTTGGAAAATTCAAGCTTGGCAACTCAAGCAAAGATGAATCTTTCAAGATTATTGTTAGATACTTTCAAGGGTGCCTCCAGATTTAACAACTTTGAAGGACTTGGTGACTGGGAAGAAGGAACTTTCTGTCACGAATTTCTTGTCAACAGTTTTCAACTGGCCATTCCTGTATGTGGCAACAGCTCATTGCCAAGTTCAGTGAAGTGTTTTGGAAGCCCCTACTCGGAACACATGGGCACATGTGTACTGGAAAATGTGGTGATATCTCCTCGCCTCTTGGCAAAAGCAATGCTAGATGCTGATCGTACAAATTTCATTAAGTCGGAACCATCCATCGCTCTTCTTGGTGGATGTGGGACAGAATGCAAGTTCACAAGTTTGCATAAGCTCAAGCGTCACATGGAAGATGGTGATTATGTGTTGCGTGTCATCAACAAAGTTAAAGAGGATAAGCTGCAGAGTGCATCTGTGTGTGAAAGATGGGTAGAAGATGATGTCTTCCTGTTCACTGCTCATAGGTTCCACATTTACTTTCGGTTTCTTGACTATTTCAATGTTCACAAGCTTGTTCAAGATTTTAATCCCACTCTCTCCCCTAGATATCGTTTGATCAGGATATCCGGCAGTGAAGACTACCACTTCTTTAAATTTGATCAGTTGCTCTTTCCTGAAGTGGAAGTTCAGGCATTAGACCATCTTAATGATGCTAGGACTTGCTTCAAGAAAGTCATATTGGTGCCAAAATCATATGCCAGTGTATTATACCAGTGCAAGAGAGCACATGGTATGTGTGTGCAATGTAATGGTATGGGGTTAACGAAGACCCAGTTCAGCACATTTAGAGAGAGAGTACTTAAGGCCTGCTCTCTGAGTGATCACAGAAGCAATCACGTGACACATGGTCACAATCTTTCCATCGTCTTCGTGTCTCGCCAACCATACCTGAGGAATAAAAATGACAAGATAAATCACTTTGAGAGGGTGATTGACAATGAGAAGGAGCTTCTTCTTGGACTTAAACATCATTTAAATGCCTCAGTTGTGCAGAGCATCCATTTAGAAGACCTCGGACTCTGTGAACAGGTAAAGATGGTTCACAACTCTGACATCTTCATGGGAGTTCATGGAGCTGGTCTCGTACATCTCTGGTGGTTGAGGGAGAATTCCCTGGTTTATGAAATGGTACCTTATTATAGCATGGAAAATCCCACATTTTACTCGCTTGCTTTTCTGTCAGGACGTAGGTATGACAGGTCATATATAGATGGAGGAGCAAAAACTGTTCATGCTAACGTGAGTGAAATTCTGAAGCATATGGAGAAGTATTCAAGTTTGTCGAGAGATTAAAGTCAGTGTCACTAAGCTCATTCTGAACATTTGCACTCATCGTAACCATTTAATATACCATGCATGTAAAAAGTAGGTCAGTCAGAAAGAAAGGGAGCATAAATCTAGACCACACCCGTTAAATTCATTCTTTACCAATGGTACCATTTAAGTTGATATTGATGTACATGTATATATAATTAACACCTTTATGACTTGTTTAAGGGAAGGCTCACTATAAAGGATGACTAACTAAAGGGCTGACTAAGCGAGTGTTGTCCAACTACATTATTTTCTCCTGAAACATTTGGATCAACTGAAGAATAGTGACCCGGGCCGAGGAAAACCCAATCTTCTGAGCCGGAACCTTCTGAAGAATAGTCACCCGCCTTCTGAAGAATAGTCATCTGAACGCGGCTAGCGCTATTGACGTTTGTGTTACTCGTTTTTCAATGTAGAACATCAAAAGATGGAAGAAAACATTTCAATGAGTAACTTCATGTATTTATTTCAACATATGTATAGTACATGCATAGGTTCCTGTATCCTCGCCACTCATCGCTGTGAATGATTGTGCCTTGTTGTACCACTGACTGCACAATGGGAAGAAGAGTATCCACATCCCTCCTCTCCACAATTTCCATGTACCCTTTGGCTGGAGCCCTAGCCCTAGCCCTAGCCCTGGGATCTTCTGAAGAATAGTCACCTGAGCTGGGATCTTCTGAAGAATAGTCACCCGGGCCGCGCTCGGGTGACTATTCTTCGATTGAACCAAAGATTTTTTTAACAAGTTCGTTTATGTACATAAAGTTATATCCTTCTTCCGACCTGTTAAAAAGGAGAGACAACAGGGATGTAACTACCCATGGAGACCACAAACATTTAATGACTACTTTTAAAACCATGTAGCTATATCCAAGCTTGACAAGACATAATGCTGGTGGACATGTGTAATGATGCCATTTTCTTGTTTTCCTTTCTGTTTTGTTGACAAATCCTAGCAAAAGATTTGTCCTGTTGCTGTTCTCATAATTATTGTAACAGGTTCACTGCAGAGTCCCTCAGTTACGATCATAAATACCTAAAAAGTCAGCATGTATCTAAGCAGAAACACAAAAATAAAGAGAAAGGCAAACTGTTACGTAGCTGTGAAATTCTGGCTGTGCTCTATGAATTGGAGAATGGGGGGGGGGGGGGGGGGGGGGGGGGCAATAGTTAATGATAGGATGAGCAGTGAAGTTTCATATCATGCAGCTGTCTGTATGATATGGGCCTGGCCTCCCAATATTTAAGTGAAGTAGTTTTTCATATCATGCAGCTGTCTGTATGATGGGATCGGCCTGGCCTCCCAATATTTCAGTGAAGTTTCATATCATGCAGCTGTCTGTATGATGGGATCGGCCTGGCCTCCCAATATTTCAGTGAAGTTTCATATCATGCAGCTGTCTTAATAGTCACTGCTGTGTGGTCTAATGCATAAATGATGGACACAAAGACCATGCAACACTTAGCTTGTCAGATTCTGTGCCAAGGGTTATGATTCCTAAAGGGCATAGCTGAGGTATGTTCAATTTTTAAAAACTTCCCCATCTCTTGAATTGCTGGAAATTACAGTTCAGCAATGGCAAAGAGGATTAATTAATGCAGTGTTCTCTAACTTCATTTTTCTCTCTTCATTCTGCAGAAGATGAATCTGAAAGTAAGTGTCAGAGTTAGTAATTGTAGTTATATTCTAAAGTAGTTGGTTCGCTATGGATGCAAGAAGAAGGAAAGATTGGTGTCTCCATTTCTTTATCAACACTGTATATACAAGTTAGTCATGTTGCCGCCATTATTCTACTCTTACTATATATGCCACCAGCTTCATGTGCTTCTATAAGGAGGAGGATCAGTGGAATCATCATTCACTTTCGAATGCCATCTTGGTTTACTGCAGCTTCTGCAAGAATTTAAAAAATTTCCTTTTCAAGGTCTTGCTAATATATAGTTGATGGAGAGAAATTGAACTGGCTGGGAAAGTTCAGCTCGAGTCATTTTCTCTGAAGGAAGTCCAGCTTTTGAAGTGTTCATGAAGGTGCTGGGAATGTTCAGCCTAAGACCACTTCCCTGAAATTTGTATGTGGGTAAGTTTGTGTCCAAGTGCTCACGAAGGTCGAAACCAGAAAAGCCAGATAATTAATCTACACATGCAGAAAAGTGTTCAATTTGGAATTGGGCAGCTGCTAGATCATATGTGGTGTGGTTTAGACAGCAGACAATTTACATATGAACACGTAACTAATACTTGTAAGAAAAACATATCCTGTAACTGGACAACGTTGTTAAAACCAAGACCTTGTAAAAGTGGCGGCTTTCTGGTTTTCACCTTCACCTGCACTGAACACAAATCTATCCTTCATTCAATTGATGGACATTGGCATTAAAAAAAAAAATTGTGGGGTGTGGAGTATATAAGGCTTCTCCTACAGATACCCTCCAGCACTTTCCAATTAGGAGCAACACTTGCAGCATTAAAGATTTGAGGCCCCCAACTTTGGCTGCATGTAACTTTGGCATAGTTATGCCTAAGCTAAAAAGAGCACACAGAGAGATCTACCTTTTGAGCTATACATCAAGTTCATACAGCAAAGGGTGGAGAATCTATGGAGCTTTGAAGTCATAACCACAAGATAAAATAGTAGTTTACTTCTCCCTAAGTAGTAATATGACATGAAAAGTATGACAATAGCAAGTGTTTGTTGCATGTGTATAGGAAGTGAATTGGGACTTCAAAATTTACAATAATAAAAGGAATGTTCTATATTAACAGGTATGATATTTAGTCAGACCAGCTCTTGGCTTGGGGTTGTGAGTATCTGATATTAAATATCAACTTCCTGAAATAATCAATGAGATTATTGAAACAATGGCCCATGAGGTGCTGTTCCAATACTGCCTGGTATGCTTCCACAAGGGCTAGGGCTAGTGTTAGGGCTAGGGCTAAGGTTAGGGCTAGGGCTAGGGTTATGGCTATGGTTAGGGTTAGGGCTAGGGTTGGGGCTAGGGCTAGGTTAGGTGTAGGGCTATGTTAGGTCTAGAGCTAGGTTTGCGCTGGAACTAGGGGCATTTCAAGTGAGCAACTAATTATGTGTGTGGTAAGGGTTTCTGAAAAATATGAATTATTGTTAAGTCTCACAGCGACAATACTACAGTTGACGCCATCTACTTATCTCTTAAGAAATCACATTAGATGTTCAATTTGAGTATGCAGGGGTCAAGCCTGTGAGTATGCAGGGTCAAGCCTGTGAGTATGCAGGGTCAAGCCTGTGAGTGTGCGGTGGTCAAGCTTGTGTGAGTATGCAGGGTCATGTGAGTATGCAGGGTCAAGCCTGTGAGTATGCAAGGTCAAGCCTGTAAGTATGCAGGGGTCAAGCCTGTGTGAGTATGCAGGGTCATGTGAGTATGCAGGGTCAAGCCTGTGAGTATGCTGTGAGTATGCAGGGGTCAAGCCTGTAAGTATGCAGGGTCAAGCCTGTGTGAGTATGCAGGGTCAAGCCTGTGAGTATGCAGGGTCAAGCCTGTGAGTATGCAGGGGTCAAGCCTGTGAGTATGCAGGGGTCAAGCCTGTAAGTATACAGGGGTCAATCCTGTGTGAGTATGCAGGGGTCAAGCCAGTGAGTATGCAGGGGTCAAGCCTGTGTGAGTATGCAGGGTCAAGCCTGCAGGGGTCAAGCGGGTGACGTTACCATAATCTTAAGGCCACTTAAATGATGAAAGTGAAAAGTTCAAGGTTCAAGGTTGACAATGCTGCAGAGTCCAGTGCACTGTCAAGCCTATTGTGTTAATCTGTGAGTGCAAGAAACAGCAGAAGAGCAAACCAATCAAAGAAGCATTGAATTTTGCGATGGATGTTATTCAATGATTAAATTTGCTCCAAAAAGACTGGCAGCATTTGAAGTGTTCAGCAGCAACAGGAATCTCCTTATACATAAATAAATCATAATGTTAACTTAAATTTTTACATGAATGAGCTTTTTGAGAGATTTTACTTGGCAAATTGAGCAAAAAAAGAGCTTCTTAAAAAGAGGGGGAGATTTTAAAAAATCTCTCTCTGTCTGGCCTGTTGGGGAGTTCGTACTCGAGCACTTCAAGAAGCTTTGTGAATAACCAAGGAAGGCGCATCGCATTATTCTGACTGTTTCTGACATGCTAGTCAGAGTTCTTGCATTAAAGGATATCTTACACACATATTTTTGTCGAGCTTTCTCATCCCATGTTTATCATCATGGAGTAACTGCAAGGGGAAGACACAAAAATTAATGGTAGCTATCTTGCTGTGAATCTGATGTTGTGAGCACTTAGTGACAAGTCCTCCTTTTCATCATATTGGCTTCAACTTTATATTGTCCGAAGCAATTTTCAGCAATTTTACTAGTAGCTATACATGGCCCATGCTGCTACAGTAAGTTTATATATCTGGTTGATCGAGATTCTCCAACTTTTCCTATGCAAGAATACATCACTCATATATAGCTCTTAAAATATTCATACTCGTCTCTTGGAAACAAAACCAGGAATTATTACTTCAATTGTGCACCCAGACTGGAATTGAACCCATCTCTTGAAACTTCAAAAAAACAAAAACAATTGGTAACATTTATCTCCAATGCTCACATCCATGCTCACTAAATACTATTATTATTAAAATCACCTTCTCAATAATCAACAATTTTTATTCACTCGACGTTTCAACTAGATGCTGTAGTCCTTGTAATCACTAGTGACATCCTCTTGACCACCCTCCACCCACCTACCCATAAGTCATTAGTGTGTTATCATCTCCTCTCCCCAATCACAATCATGAGACCCAACCCTGTTGGATAAGTTAAATTTCTGTGACATGTACAGTTGGTACATTTTGGTCACGAAATGAGTCTTAACCACAACTAAAGTGGAAGATAACACAGGGATGAAGAAAAGTCTTGAAAAAAGTTGATAAGACTTGCAGCAGCCCCTGTGTATTCTGCCGAGAGCTTCTTTTAGCTCAAGTGCATTAGCTGATTGCTGCAGGGTCAGGTTACTGTAGTAACTACACTGCACCACATCATTCAGATTAATGGCATAGAGAAATGATATGAAAGTGAAGTGAAATCTCAGGTCATCATGGGTTTACTTCACAAACTATATCATGTTTTTGTGTGTAGCTTGTGGTTAGTGTAGTTGCAGTTTCTGGTCAGACTTACTCGCAACCTGCAAGATCTTGCAGCTGCCAGCACACTTTGATGTGTGTTGGTTTGCGCAGGTCTCTGTAAGAATCATATCTGTTCACGGTTGAGTTGTTTTTTTGCGGATGTTGGCTTTACTTTAGACCTGTGGCAGTGCGTTGTCATTCCGCCTACTGACCAATAGAGACAATTAGGCGGGTTCAAGCACGTGAGAACAATCGTAGGGGGCGGAGGCACGAAAATGGTAATAGGGGAGGGAGGGAAGGGGGAACCCTGAATCATAAACATTGACAGCAAAACACTTAAAGCATGCCTTGAATTCTTCTCCACATACAAAACTCCTTTACATACATGCACATACACAATCAGGTACACACACACACATGCAACTCCCGCCGCCGCCCCCCCCCCCCCCCCCACCCAAATAATAATAATAATAATAATAATAATCACCTGAGTTCATTAACACCAAGTTCATTAACACCTAATTAACACATGCTAGTTATTAATTAACAATAAATAATAACTATAATAATTAAAAGTAGTCGGATGTTTCCTGCACTCGAGATGTTCCCAGCACAGCAGCAGCGTTTCCACGCTGTATTGCTACTGACAACCGTTGGAGCAAGTAGAAATGGGCCTTAGCCTCCCTAGTCTCCTCCTTAATTTTCCTGCCCAACTCCTTAATAAAGGACATGGCCTCATCACCAAATACACCCGTGGTCTCCAAGCCCAGAGGAACGAAATAGTGGGTGTCTTTGATTGAACGATACTTTAGTTTCTTCAGGAATTCAGCTCTGTTGGCAACCGTTCCAGGATCTCCAGACCTCAAATCCGCATAAGAGGGAGCAAACATGTCTGAACAAATTTAACTGGCAAAGAGGCCCGTAGCCAAATATCACTGTGCGATGGGATGCTAACATTGGTGATATTGCTGAGGATGGCACACTGAACAGAGTCAAATTCTTTGAGCTTTAACGGAGAAGAAAAGCAGGGAGAAGTGCGGAGATTGTATAATAACTTTGGCATGGAGAAGGCATGACGGAGGAGACACAAAGCATCGTGTGAATAAAGATGGCTTAGCCTACTGCCCAAGAGCTCCAAGAGTTTAGTCCTGGACTCAATACATCTCTCAGTTCCTTCCAGACCACCAATGGGAGAGCCTAGCAGAGTGGCTACTTCAGGGTTCACCACTTGAATACCTGGGATAGCACATAAGAATTCTCCTATAGCAACCGGGTGGTGACTGATGATCTCACACTTACTTCCGTTCAATGTAAACCCACTCTCCCAGCCTCATGTTCTATGCTACGAAAATCATCAACGACATCTGACACCAAACCACCCAGAGCTCCGTCATCCAGGTAAAACACATTGAACTCTGACTTTAAATGTCTCAAGAAACTGTGAATAGTTAGACAGAAAAGAAGTGGGCCCAATGGATCTCCCTGTTGAACTCCTACTGCAGAATCAATAATGTCACTTCCAAAGAAAAGAGAGGAGGGTGAGCTGTAAACAGAGTGCACATAGGTGTAAATTTCAGGTGCAAATTCCTCAGTAGCTGCCAGCATTTTATCCTGATGGATCGAGTTGAATGCATTATGAAAGTCAAGTTTAAGCAGGACATTGCCAGGTTGAAGGGACTGGAGATAAACTCTGGCTGCATGGACCGTAGCTTCTGCACCGAGCTTAGTACCATAACCAAGCTGAGAAGGTGCAAGAAGTCCACTCATAGCCTCTTTCAACATAATGCTAGAAACCTTCGCAATCAAGCATCTCAGTGTGCAACCGACCGCTATGGGCCTCACACCCCAATCCTTCTTATTGAGGGCAACTAAGGAGGCACCAAAAAAAAAATGTCGCACAGGAAAGGGAGTTCTACCTGCAAGAATCTGATTTGCAAATGATGTCAAGGCTATAATCAGGTTCACGCTATTACTTTGAGGTGCATCTATGATTAAGTCCTCAAGTTGGGTATGTTTCATCCCGAATGAAGGAGTTTATGTGTGAGGCAAGGCTTCTTTTGGGCCCACCCCTGCTAGGAACTCTAGACAACAAGGAGCAAATTTAAATAACCTATCCCATTTATGAAGATTATCCATATCCAACGCAATATCATTAATGATGGCAACTTCAAGGCTGCTTGGGGACGAGATGCACGTGGTATCCTCTTTATAATCTTTATCCACGGTGGCTTAGCCTTAAACGGTACTTGCTCACTATTAAGGGACTCACTGCTTTGATGTGTCGTTGGAGAAGGTGTAGAGGTAAGTGAAGGTGTGGAGCGGGAGCCACGGCAGCGATCATCAACTGGACCATGGACACGCAAAAACTCCAGCTTTGGTCAGAGGCATAGATCTACCACAAACAGAGCACAAGGCTTTCCTCATGATAGAAGAAGAACGACTACCCAAATCGGAACTATTGCTATCAAGTCGTTGGTAGGTATCTGCTAAGACTCGCTAACTGGCGCGGCCAAGTTTCTTTCCTCCATTTAATAATAATAATAATAATAATAATAATAATAATAATAATAATAATAATAATAATAATAATAATAATAATAATAATAATAATAATAATAATAATAATAATAATAATAATAATAATAATAATAATAATAATAATAATAATAATAATAATAATAATAATAATAATAATAATAATAATAATAATAATAATAATAATAATAATAATAATAATAATAATAATAATAATAATAATAATAATAATAATAATAATAATAATAATAATAATAATAATAATAATAATAATAATAATAATAATAATAATAATAATAATAATAATAATAATAATAATAATAATAATAATAATAATAATAATAATAATAATAATAATAATAATAATAATAATAATAATAATAATAATAATAATAATAATAATAATAATAATAATAATAATAATAATAATAATAATAATAATAATAATAATAATAATAATAATAATAATAATAATAATAATAATAATAATAATAATAATAATAATAATAATAATAATAATAATAATAATAATAATAATAATAATAATAATAATAATAATAATAATAATAATAATAATAATAATAATAATAATAATAACAATAATAAAATAATAAAATAATAAAATAATAATAATAATAATAATAATAATATATATTTTTATTGTTATTGTTATTGTTGTTGTTGTTGTTGTTACCACCATCATCATCAACATCACCACCACCACCACCACCACCATCTTCATCACCATCATCATTGTTATTATTTTTATTATTATTATTTTATTATTGCTATTATTATTGGCAAGTTGGCAAGCAGAGAGCTCTGAATTGAAAGTTGGATGGAAAACTTGTAATTGCTGCATGACATATTTATGTATGTGCTATATAATATATCTGTATGTATTCACTGCATAAATACATGAACAGGTCATCAGCCTTAAATAATGAAATAGTCCAGTGAAAAATAATTGATTAGAATGGCCTTGCTGCCAGAACAGCATAGCTGCATGCACTAACAGGCAAGTGAGAACGGGCTGTATGGTTAATAGCTGATGTACTCCCTTACCAGATATATAGCCAGCCAGAAATAGGACAACCAACAAACGAAGATCCCAATAACCTAACCCCCACAGCACTGCAAAACTACTTCCCCCTTTAGTACTCATGCAGTTTAAAAAAATTGCTGCACAGTCAGGTGAAAACAGGCTGCATGGTTAATACCTGATAGAAAGGATGTTAGCATAGTTACGGTTCATCAACATGCGCCTTTTTCTTTTTCTTCCCTCTCCACTCAATGCCGAGTATTCATTACTAGTAATGTCTCATGAAGATGATAATATTATGTTATGAATCAGATGAGCAGAGTAAACAACTCAGTTCCCAATTGTGTGAGTATTTAGAAAAATATGGTACAATAAAACTACAAACATTAATGTGACCTTAACGTCCTTCTACATCTATCTACATATCTATCTGCAGTTATGTTTGCGTTCCTTTTAGTTTCCATTGGAGCTTGTTTTGGGGGCATTGGAATCTGCAAAGAAGGAAAAAAAAAGTAAAATGTAGCATTATATAATATTACTCCTATAATAAAATACTAGCTATCTGAACAGACAACTCGACTAGTAATGTAGTACACTGTTTATATTTTAATAACATGCTAAATCATATTTATACCTACCATCCAAAGCTTCAGCAATCTCAACCACTTCTTCATTGTTACCTTCTTCTTGGTTAACTTCAGTATCCTCCATTTCAGCCTCCTCTGGATAATTTTTTTTTGCAGAGTGGTCATAGTCCGCAGACCGATGATAATCAGCAGAACGGTGGTAGTCTGCAGAGCGGTGGTAGTCTGCAGAACGTTGATAATCTGCTAAGCGACGGTAATCAGCTGAGCGCTTATAGTCAGCTAAGTGCCGGGGATCAGCAGAACGTTTATAGTCAGCAGAGCGGTAGTAATCAGCTGAGCGTTGATAGTCAGCTAGGCGACGGTAGTCTGCTGAACGTTTATAGTCAGCGGAGCGGTAGTAGTCAGCTGAGCGTTGATAGTCAGCTAGGCGACGGTAGTCTGCTGAACGTTTATACTCAGCTAAATGCTTATAGTCTGCCGAGCGGTGATAATCAGCTGAGCGTTGATAGTCAGCTAGGCGACGGTAATCAGCAGAACGTTGATAGTCAGCTGACCGATGGTAATCAGCAGAACGTTGATAGTCAGCTAGGCGACGGTAATCAGCAGAACGTTGATAGTCAGCTGACCGATGGTAATCAGCAGAACGTTGGTGGTCAGCTAGGCGACGGTAATCAGCAGAACGTTGATAGTCAGCTGACCGATGGTAATCAGCAGAATGTTGATAGTCAGCTAGGCGCCTGTAATCAGCAGAACGTTGATAGTCAGCTGACCGATGGTAATCAGCAGAACGTTGATAGTCAGCTGAGCGTTGATAATCAGCAGAGCGGCGGTAATCAGTTGAAGGTTGGCTATCAGCTGTAGTATAAGCCACTACAAGAACAAGCAGCATACAAACTGTGTAGACTTGCATGATGCTTGCGTAAAACCTTTATTTTTCGCACTGTGTGAAGAAGAGATGTTTTAACTGTCCACATGCTGAAGCTATTTATATAGTCAATAGCTTCCTAGTCAATTAAATATTCATTCCAAGCAGTGACTATTGTGCATAATTCATTCCTCATTGTGTGAATAGAAACTGTTACTTTAAAAGATGTACCACATGTCACTGTAAACATCGTATTGTTAGCATCACAATAAAAGTGCCCAGGAGTTAAGTATTGGCATGTAGATGTTGGATAAGACTACTCAAGATCCATGTGAATGTTTTTGGTTAAGTATGATATTACCGGTGCTGAGACTATAGTTACTACCGGTATGCTTCAGCAGGGACTACAATTACTACAGCAGAGGCTATATTTACTACCGGTATCTCTCCTTGAGTTAGAGTTTGATTAGTTATGACCGAATTTTTTTGGGTGTCCATTTGCAAGTTCATTCTTCTATGAATACACTACTGCTAAATACTTAGGCTTACAAGGAGCGGAATTTTGATAATCTTTTTTGCAAAAAGCTTTACATGAAAGGATTACATCATACATTTTATAGGTTTAAGAGTCTCTCAAAGTTTGGGTGGTGAGTTGATGGTTTTGGTGCTAAATCCGATATAGTCTGGTCCCATGATCTACAATTATACTTCATGGATGCTGCTGAAGCATATCTGGGAACCTTCTGCTGTTACACATCCGAAGCTGTTCACAATTTTGCTGCCAAAGATATGCTCTAAAAACTTATATATCTGTAAATGAGAATAACTCTATATTTCTGTTGACATCAGAAGCGACAAAAGTTAAAGCACTGTCTTCATGTTCTTTCTTACTCCTCCATCATTTCTTCCTCATAATTAACCTCTCCTTCTCCAGGATTGCCCTTCTTTTGCATGGACGAACTGTTAGTGACACAACAAACTGAGAATGTACAGCAGCAAATGTTTGAAAGGAGATAACCTGGACATAGATGCAGTCATCAGCAATGTTGCTGACATGGGCATCAGTGACAACGAGGTTAGCATCACTGGTACTCAGGTAGATCTACCGCTTGCATTTTTATTAGGTTCAGTACCACGGTGGGATGTTTCCAGGAAAGAAGTGACCAGATTGTAAATGCATGGAGAGAAAGATCGATGAAACAATTCAGCACTACTGCATTGAAATATTCTCTGTCATTGTGATGCACTACCGCATTGAAATATTCTCGGGCATTGTGATGCAGCATTGAAATATTCTCAGGCATTGTGATGCAGCATTGAAATATTCTCGGGCATTGTGATGCACTACTCCATTAAAATATTCTCCCACATTGTGCTGCACTACTGTATTGAAATATTCTCATGCCTGCAAATGGACTTCATAAGACCATAGTCTAGGGAAGCACCTTATTGGAACATCGTTTCATTCTTATTACCCACTTGAATATTCCAGATGTGCATTGACATTGGCTCACTTGTTCCTCAAGCAATCTCTTACACTTTCTTGCTTGTTCTGCTCTTTCCTTGGTATTTTGACATTAGATTCATGACAGACAGATAGGCTCCATGTCTAGAATAATATGTGTAAGATATTGGTTTTCTGATTACATATGTTAAGTGGGTTTTTTATTTTGTGTGACCTAACTAAAGTATCTCCTGACCCTATGAAAAACTGAGGTAAAAACAGTAAAATAATTACAATGACATTCTCAATAATCGACTTGAAATTTAATCTCCGACTAGATCCTCTAGCCTTCATCAGGAATAATCCATCTAGAGCATCTAGTTGAAACATTGAAAGATTAAATTTCAAGTTGATTATTGAGAAGGTCATTGTAATATCATTATTTCAACTGAGAGTTCATTGAGAATAAACCAATTTTTTTATCCCCAAAGTTGTTGAAATTGGTCCAAGTTATGATTCTGACATTGCTTTATGATTGGAGTTATCATATAAAGTTTGCTCACTCATCATCAAGAAACCCATATGGTTCTTTCATAGTCCCCCATGTTTTAAATCACCCTTGAACAGTGTACTATCAAGCCACACTTGTCCACAGTGCTACAAGTCTATCGAACATAAGATTCATGTACTGGGCACTAAGGCAAGCAACCACCCACTCCTATAGTGGGTAACATTCACCTGTCATATTTAACTTTTGTGCTCAGTTAATACATTGTTCTACAATGTAATTCTTCTATTTCTTCTTCAACCTTTCCATTAGCTAATTCTATAGCCTGTGAGTGAGTTGATGTTTAGGATCAGGCAGTCTATTTTCAGAAGGGGGGACCACACCTGAAACCACCGAAATTTGAACACATATTTGTATCCATTATAACTTTTACTTCCTTACTTCTATGTAGATATTTTTACACCAACTTGTTGCTCATTCTGTGTGCTTTAAGATGATATGTGAAATGTCTCTATAAGCACCTTTTCTTAGAAGATACATCCAAAAAGGCAAGGATCACACCAAAAGTTGCACCACCCAAATGGCAAGGATCCAAGTGCCTGGCCCAAATTTGGTTTCTGTAATATGAAGGGCCAATTTTTAATAAAGCAAAACAAAAAAATTGTGGTTACCACTTTATAGCTCCGTAGATTCTATAAACTTCATTGTATTGACTTGATATATAGCTCAAAAGATAGGTGCTCTCTTTTGATAGGATAAACTATAGGCAAGTTATATACTAGACCCTAAAGTGGAGGGACCTGCATCCCAAAGTACCCATCCAGAATAACTCAAGATTGCTAAGTGCCAAAAAAATTGACGAGTGGCACTAGAGCATGCAATGACCTTTTTCATTAGGCGTTAAAACCTGATAATGATGTACATGTTTATACAGAAACACGCGGACTGGGAATTTATGTAGCAGTAAAAATAATTAATCAAACATACCTCCTACTGGCCACACCCAAGTTACACCCATTTCATTGACCATGCCCACATTACACCCACTTCCTGGATGACCATTTTATTTTACCTTCCTCCAGGCGCCTGATACAACATTCCTTAATCAGCACTTTGACTTTTAACTTATCACCTTAATATACTTCTGCATGCTTATTTCTTATTTTTGCTCTTCATAATTAGCCTCTTGCCTATGGACAGGAGTGTGACCTTTTCCATAACAAAACAATCATGCTCTACTTTTAGGTGAGAATATAGTCACCTCGTAATCAATCTAATTTATTGTCTGTCTTAATAAATCCCTAAATCCATGGCAGTGCATGTGTCCCATATGGTACTAATCCACGCTAATAATTCTTGTCACATGTATAATCCTATAATGTGGTCATGAGGGTTAGTGATTAAATGTGTTACTAACTATGCAGAAGTACCAGATGACCCTTAGCTAGGGAAGTGACCGATCCAGAGTCTGGGCTGTCCCTAGCTCATGTATTTCAAAGAACAGAAGACATTTCCAGTACACAACCACAGAGGAGTTTTTTAAATTATATACATCTATAAAGGTGCAGAGGAGAAGACTGTAACTTTGTAGCAAGCGAGTACAGTGGCGTAGGAACCAGGGGGGCTCAACAACTCACGAAATTAAGTAAAGTAGGAGTGCGTTAAATAGGCTTCATCAGCGCGCACGATTGACTGAAGATGCATCGCAGACACTCTGAGCAGACACTGCTAAACTTTACACTCAGAACAAGGGAAGCTACAGGTAGGTGAATTTTCAGATCTGTGACTATACAATAGCTATTTTATACAAGAATATAAGAAGAGACTCCGTAATAGGTAGCTTTCTGTTCGCTGTGTAGCTAAGTCAATGAGATAATATCTCTAGATCCTGAGAAAATACTACCTATCATAGGTAGAGTATTTTCTCAGGATCTAGAGATATTGATTTATTTGTGAAGACTGAGAGTAAGCTTATGCTCAGACTTGACTACTGACTGAGCCACCATTCATTAGTGCCAATAATCAAAATGTCATTATCATTCTACAGTATCAAGCATCACATTATTGACTTTCTCTGAGACCATTTCTTGTCAAACTTTGACCCTGATACTCCATCACAGTTCACTATATCTGTCCTTGTTCTTCGTGCTCTATAATTCCCCACCTCTAATAATACTCATCCTGGCTTCACCAAATTATGGTGTTGTCCCTCAACAATCTCTTGCTGTTCTGTTGTTTTTTTCAGTCATGTTGCTGATATTATGTACCCTGTCATTTGTTGTAAAGTTCCCCCCCCCCCCCCCCCCCCAAAAACCGGTTTCTGCTAGCTAGCTATAAGGTCTTACTCAGTGACCATGCATATTTTTCTACCAGGTATGGCAATGTCTACAGATACAAAGTGGCAATGCTGAGGCTTCTACCTGCCATAGCCTGGAGTTATCATATTAAAGTTGCTGCCAATGCCAATGCTGTTCTGATCCTTCTACTCCACAACACCCTTTACACCTGGTCCATCAAAGCATAGGGAGTAGCAAGACTAAAACATATTCAGCCCAGTTGGTACAAGATTTTTCCTTGGATAAGTGTCTGTTGTACAGCCTTTAAAATATATTTTACTACTTGTCGCAGTGCTAAATCTCTAGGTATCTTGACCTTCCCAAAGCATTATAAATCTGCATTTGTGGATGATGGCTTTACAAACTTAAAGAAAGCTCTGGAAAAATTTCATGATCACGAGGCTAGTGTCATGCGCACAGAGAGGCTGTGTTAAAAATAGCAGCTACCAAATCTGCAGCAACTGGAATAGATGCTCAACTATGTGCTCAGCTTGAATCTGATCAAAGGCAAAAGGAAAATGTTGATGAATCTACTTTCTTGCATAAAGTACCTTTCCCGGCAAGGGTTGCCGCTTCGTGGACACAACGAAGATTTGCAATCATTTGAGGGAAATCTATATCAGCTTCTGTTGCTTCACGCCAATGCTGCCCTGAAATTAATACATGGATTCGTAGAGAGGAGTACATTTCTCCCACAATTGTTAATGAATTAATCACGTTGATGGGTCAATCTGTGCTAAAGCAACTCCTTGCTGAGATCAAGAACTCCTTGTGGTTTTTGATATTGGCAGATGAAGCTACAGATGTATCCCATCATGAACAAATGTCTCTTTCAATTCGTTGGGTAGATGAAGTTTTTACAGTACATGAAGACACACTTGGCCTAATTCAACTGCCTAACACAAAATCTGCAACAATTTTTGGGGCAATCAAAAACATCCTCATAAGATCCTCTCTCCCACTTTCCCAGTGTCGTGGCCAAGCATTCAACGGTGCAGCCAACATGAGTGGTATCAGGAATGTGTTCAGGCATTGGTGAAGAAGGAAACCAGGCTTAGCTCACAATCTAAATCTGTGCTTAAAGGATGTTACTAGCTATTGCAATTTGGTATGAAATGCTATGGACTTCATGTATAACCTTATCCAACTCATCAGATTCTCTCCTAAAAGGTTATCACTTTTTGATTCATTGAGAAAGGAAGTAGGAATGCATTACCCCATCTCTAAGAATGTTGTGTCCTACCCGATGGACAATTAGGCACACATCTATCGACAACATAATCCGTAACTACCAAATTTTTGAGAGAGCCTTTGAAGAAATTCAGCAAGGACATGATGAGTATGCAGCTAAGGCAAGTGGATTGTTGGTACGAATGGAAAAATTTGATACCTTTTTCTCCTTGAAGCTTGCCTACTTAGTGTTCTCTGCTTCTGAACAGCTATCAATAAATTTGCAAGCAAAGGATATAACTATTCAAGAGGCAGTTGGAGGTGCTCAATTACTCATCACTCATTTAAAGTCGCTTCGAAATGAAAGCCATTTCAACACTTTTTACGATGGAGTTTGCCAGGATATCAGTGACTTAACAGAGGAACCTTGCCTTCCTCGACGTAGAAAGATCCCGAAAAGGAAAAGCTGCCCACCATTATGATGATCCAAAAGGAAAATATTGCCATGCAACACTTGAATTAGCAGCTGGTGAGGTTGAAAAGAGGTTTGACCTCAGGGCTGGAAATGGAGAGGTAATAGACTCAATTCCACCTGTTCTCCAGGGTTATTTGAACAATGACATTGATCAAGATTGCTTAAAAACTCAGCTTTCACTCCTTAGTGACATGATCAAGACGAATTGTGTAAGAAACCAGCTAGTAACAAAAGTAACCAATGTTAGAACTATTGCAGAAGCCATGAATAAGAATGATATTTTCAAAACAATGCTAAGTGAGGTTTACAAACTTCTTAAAATCTACTTGACGTTCCCAGTTACTACAGCTACAGCTGAAAGGTCGTTTTCATCTCTTCGGAGAATTAAGACTTTCTTAAGAAGCTCAATGAATGATTGCAGACTTAACAACCTGTTTCTGTTGTATGTGCACACATCCAGAACTGATGCACTGGACTTGTCTATGTGTGAATGATTTTGTTTCTATTAACTCAAGGTGAATTAAATATTTTGGAAAATATTCTTTGCTTAAAAAGTTCTTCATGTGTATTACTAACTTTTACACTCAACCTAAAGTGAGCCCCCCTTTATCAAAGCATCTTCCTACACCACTGCTATTTATCGAGTCAATAGCTTCCTAGCCAATTCAATATTCATTCCAAGCACAGTGACTATTGTGCATAATTCATTCCTCTTAGTGTGAATAGAAACTGTTACTATAAATGATGTTCCACATGTCACTGTAAACATCCTATTGTTACCATCACAATAAAAGTGCTCAGTATTGTCAGGATGCCAGTGTTAACACTTAGAGGGTGGAGAATACTACCAAAAATCCTGTGTGGATGACTACAGCTGAAAAGCTACTACCGGTATGCTTCACCCGAGTCTATAATCACTACAGCATCCTTCTATATTTACTACTGCTGTGTTTCACAGTAGTGCACCAAGCCAAAACATCAAAAAAAATTAAGTTGATGATTGAGAAAGTCATTTTATAAATATGCTTAAGCTACAACTACATTTGCTGCAGTATACTTGAGCAGACACTACTGGCATCCATCTTGATTACATATACTAGTTTGTAACCACATTTTTTAACTTGTATAATATTTGCAAATTGATCAATTTACATCTAACTGCTAAGTATATACTTCTGAGTATGTATGCTCACCATAAGAATTTTGAGGGTTTGTAGATTTTTTTCTGTAAAAGCTAAAACATGAAAATGATTATACCAAAGATCTTATATGATCAAGAGTCCTTCAACATTTTAATGGTGAGTTGATGGTTTTGGTGGCGCTCCAGTGTTTATATAATTATATATATGGAATTTCTCAAGCATATATCAGTACCAGTCCCAATAATTAATTTCTCATGGTGGAATAGAAGTTTTTACTGAGAGAGCTGTAACTGATTGTTACATCATAATAAAATTGCTTAGGATGTAAATATTGACCTGCAAGTTTTCTGGCATGCAAACTCACTCGTATTCGATCCCCTATTATAGTATGTCATGCAAGACCAATCTCTAAGCCAATTCAAACCCGATCCTTCACCTAAACATGTTCTTCCTATGCATGCAGAAAGAGAAATGCCTATATAGGTCTGTCTATTATCACTGCACTGGAAGAACTTGAAACAGATGCCCTTTAAGTACCAAGAACCCCCTTAGCATTGTCTTCCTGGATGCCCAAGGGCAAGTCTGCACATCGTGGTAGAAAAACATTATAATTGTTCCGTACTACTAGCCAGGAGTCATTCAAGCTGCATCACACTTTATTCTTACCACTGGTAACCCCATTTGGGTCCCTCCAAAGCATGTACCTTCCCACTATCAACAAGGGGTAGAGTGGAAGAATGTAGCAATAAACAAGAGAGAAGTAGTCCATGAATGACCCTTGCACAAAAAGTCGGAAGAACTACGCCTATGCATGGACTATTTGCGAGCTGAACAAAAAAACAGCCAAAGACTCTTACCCTCTTCCACTTCATGATGTAATACAAGATCGACTTTCAGGGTCAACAGTTGACTCTACATTGGACTTCTAGAGTGACACTGGCAAATGCCTGTAAGAAAAAAATGCTTTTTGTCCTGGACCTGGTATGGGACTTTTTGAATTCAAAAGAATACCTTTTGACCTATCAGGTGCACCCAGCTCCTTCCAGACACTCATCCTACATGAATTATGATGACTGATATTTGTGCATTTTTATTCATTATGTAGATGGCGAAATGTTCTAAAAGCACTTGGCAGAGGTGTCACAAGCCTTGCTGGAGCATGACTGACTGACACTCAATGATATCATACATTATCAAAAGACATTGACTCATCTTCAGATTTTGGCATTATTTTTTATTTTTTTTTTTATTTATGGTTACCACTTTAGAGCCCCGTAGATTCTGCAAACTTCATGGTAGGGACTTGATATATGGCTTAAAAGATAGGTCTCTCTGTGTGCTCTCTTTTAATTTTTCATGAGTATAACTATAGGCAAGTTACTAGACCTAAAGTGGAGGGACCTCAAAACCTGAATGCCTGAAACCTCCACATAAATATGCAAAATGCTAAAGATCAAATTAGCAGTGGCTAGAGGAAGTCCTCCTCTATTCAACGACTGTTTTAATTCGTTAAAATGTAAGTATGTGGTCAACGCGTGGGTGGAAAATGACGCAGCACGACATTTAACCCCGACCAAGCCCGCCAGGGAGAAGGGCTCGTCAAAGTCAATAAGGCTGTTGTTCTTTTCTCTGTGGTTGCACAAAGAGATGCTCATTACTGGCATCATGGTGTCACACAAATCATCCACCTGCTTGGGAATATCAGCTGCTTGTAGACTGGATCTTAAATGTTCAAAAGCATGTTTATGATATTGATATCCTTTACCAATCTTCAGATTTTGGCTTAGGCAGATATAATTCAGTTCTTTCTTGCATAAAACACAGAAGCAGTCTAAAGTTTCCAGTCTTTGTGTCACCTGAGTGCCACTTGATGTTGAGGATTTTTTTGGTGGATTTGCATTACTTCTTTGCAAAGTGCAAGGAAGAACCACAGAGCTAGAAGGAATTTGGTGAAGTTGAAAAATTGAACATCGTCCTATTAATTGGCTATCACTTGAGATGTTCTTTTTAAGTCTTTATTACAGAAGCATGACTCGAAGCATGACTCGACAAGAAAACTGAGAATGACCAGGCTGCTAGAGTTTTTAAAAATTGACTATATAAGCAATTTGACGAGTTTGAAGTCAAAGCTTTGCTTACTTGATTGTGTTTATAGTTCTCTATTCAGATTCAATGCTATCCTTTAAACATGTTTCCCAACATTACCTTCTGCAAGCAAAAGTGACATGACTTACAAGAATCTTCCTTTCTATGTAGATTACTGACATTGGAGGTTTATCTCTTCCTTTCTATGTAGATTACTGGCATTAGAGTCTCTCATCTTCCTTTCTATGTAGATTACTGATATTGGAGGCTCTCAAAGCTTCTGAGAACAACCTCAGTAGTATTGTTACTCTGAGTATTGGCCATGAAGGCCATGGTTGTTTTTGAGAAAGAAGATAACATCGATTCAAGTTCGAAGAAACCATTCTTTGGTGGTTGTACTCCTTCTAAAAGGCAGCAGCCTCCACTAGTTTGAAAACATTCAGATTCATAAAATAAAATAAAATAAGGCCAGAAAATAAAGACAAACTTGTTAGAAATTGTGTTCTTCCTTCGACAAATAGATTTTCAGTTGCTCTACCCGAAACTGTTGATAACTTGGAGAATGTACACATGGACTATGTCCTGATACCATCTTCAGTGTTGCCATGTGTGTCCATAGAAGGAAAGCCTACCAATAATTCTGTGCAATGTAGTTAATTGCAAGAGACAGGGCCATCAATTAAAAAAACATTAATGGCGGCAACAAACAAATTTCCTCTCCTCACTAGATTGGCCAAGTTTCCTTGCTCTCATTACCTTCACTCTAATGCTGATACTGATTGGCCAAGTCTCCTTGCTCTCGTTACCTTCACTCTAATGCTGATACTGATTGGCTTGCTCTCGTTACCTTCACTCTAATGCTGATACTGATTGGCCAAGTTTCCTTGCTCTCGTTACCTTCACTCTAATGCTGATTACTGATTGGCCAAGTTTCCTTGCTCTCGCTACCTTCACTCTAATGCTGATACTAATTGGCCAAGTTTCCTTGCTCTCGTTACCTTCACTAATGCTGATACTGATTGGCCAAGTCTCCTTGCTCTCGTTACCTTCACTCTAATGCTGATACTGATTGGCCAAGTTTCCTTGCTTTCATTATCTTCACTCTAATGCTGATACTGATTGGCCAAGTTTCCTTGCTCTCTTTACCTTCACTCTAATGCTGACACTGATTGGCCAAGTTTCCTTGCTCTCGTTACCTTCACTCTAATGCTGATACTGATTGGCCAAGTCTCCTTGCTCTCGTTACCTGCACTCTAATGATGATACTGATTGGCCAAATCTCCTTGCTCTCATTACCTTCACTCTAATGCTGGCACTGAAAGGATATTAAATATTGTGAGGAAGATAATCACGGATCATTACACAGAAATGGAACAGAATAGCTGATGTGCCCTAGTAGTAGCAAGTGAACTAAACATAGACAACACATGATATAAACTTGATACTCATAAAGAACTTCAAACTAAAGCATGCACCGTAGAGACCACACAGAGCACATCCAAGTAGTTATTCGTGATGAAGGCTGGAGCATCTAATCGATATGTCAAGTGAGTGAATTTTGTATTATATAATTGTATTCATGTGAGCATGAAATTGAGCCTGAAAATATGTCTTTCACAAACAGCATGGGAGCTGGTATTATAATGCTTTTTTAATTATTGCATGTTCATCCTGCCATTTGTAATTACAGAAAAACAGTGCGTGTTTATTTGTGAGTCTATCTGTGTATTTTCTCTTTTTCTCTCAATCTCCCTCAATCTCTCTCTTTCACCCTGTATATGTATATATGTGTGTGAGTGTTACCGCACTCTAATGCTGATATGGGCAATGTGGTGTGCTATTTTTAAATGTCATGTAACACCCCTAGCAGGGGAGTAGCCAGGATTTTGAGCATGGGGGTGCATCTTGATACTAACCATGTCTACTTTCAACAATTACTATTATTACTATTATTACTTAGAGCAATGTTAGAATGATAATGATGATGAAATAAGTTAGCAGTCAATTTTAGTTAATCAGCAAGAATGTTTATCATTTCAAGTCACCTGGGATGGCACTTAGAAAATTTGATACTGGTATTTCAGGTTATCTATTGCGCTGGTTTTCTAGCTACCTACTGGATCGCACTCAAACTGTTGTCTTGAATGGTTACACCTCTTCCTCGTGCTCAGTTTTGTCCGGCATTCCCCAGGGGTCTATCGTCGGCCCTCAATATACAGTACTTGAATCCCATATTCAATGTCCGTCTTCATAGTGGCTCAACTCTTGTAGCTTATGCAGATGACATTGCCCTGTACAGGCCTATCCGCTCTGCTGCTGATGTCGCTATCCTACGGCAAGATGTGGACTTGATCTATAACTGGATTACTGATGTTGGCCTTTCGATCAACTGCAAAAAAAACGAAATTACTTGTCATTTCTAGAAAAGAAAAGGTCCTGTACTCCACATCACATCTCTTTCCGTCTCTCTCCCAGTGGTGAATTCTGTTGTTTTCTTGGATGTCTCCATCTCCTCCAACTTAAAATGGAATGCTCATGTGGCCAACACCTGTGCTAAGGCCAGGCGGAAGTTGGGATTCTTCTATCATTTCTTTCACCTGGCTGACACTAAGACATTGTCCCACCTCTACAAGCCAATTATCCTTCCTCAACTTGACTATTGCAGTGTTTGGGACCCGTCTGCTGTCTCCCTAGTGAACTCACTTGAGTCATTCCAGAAGTTAGCCGTAAGACTATCCTCTAGGCACTGGTCCGGCTCCTATATTAGTCTCCTGTCTACTCTTGGCTGGGACACTCATTAAGAGCCAGACGAGCAAAGCAGAAGCTCCTACTTCACTGCCCACTCTCATCCAAACCCCCGGACCTGCCATTCCTATCATCGAATTACCTCCTTTGCAAGATCTTCTGCCTATCAGTCCTCTTATTTGTTAACTGTGTAGGAATATGGAATAGTTCACCTGACTTTATTGGGTCTGCCCCTAATATTAATATTAATTCCTTCAAGCATAAAAGGTCACCTTATAAATCCTAATCCCTTTCTATCCCTTCTATCATATTATATATTCAATCTCTTTTGTGTTTATTATATTTATCTTAACTAACAGACTATTCCACTTATTCTTTTCTTATGTGTGCATCCCATTACTCATGTAACTAGGGTGGCCTTAATAGTAATACTAGCATTTGGTTGCTATTAGCCATTCCTATGCATTTGCTTTGTATTTGCATCAATTTATAAATATAATAATAATAGTAATAATAGTAATAATAAATAGTAATAATAGTAATAGTAGTAATAATAATATAATAATAATAATAATAATAATAATAATAATAATAATAATAATAATAATAATAATAATAATAATAATAATAATAATAATAATAATAATAATAATAATAATAATAATAATAATAATAATAATAATAATAATAATAATAATAATAATAATAATAATAATAATAATAATAATAATAATAATAATAATAATAATAATAATAATAATAATAATAATAATAATAATAATAATAATAATAATAATAATAATAATAATAATAATAATAATAATAATAATAATCATAATAATAATAATAATTATTATTATTATTATTATTATTATTATTATTATTATTATTATTATTATTATTATTATTATTATAATTATAATTATAATTATAATTATAATTATAATAATAATAAATAATTATAATAAATAATAATAATAAATAATAATAATAATAATAATAATAATAATAATAATAATAATAATAATAATAATAAATTTAAAAAATGACTGATGAATATTTTGATGGATGTTGAGTAATGTCAACCCATTGAGCCGAGTATAGCCCATTATTGTATATACAAAGGGATATTTTTATTCATTTCAGTCTACTAAAAGAACATTCAGGAGAACAGGAAGACTAGAGGTTAAGGCTCGGATATACTTAAGACCAGCATTGGCGATAACTAATGCACTAAGAAAATAATTACTAGCAAAAGTGTTCTGACATCAGTTATTGAATCTGCAGACCACTCAGTAGTATTTGTTTTGCATGCATACCACAATAGAAGAATAAAGTGACTGGAAGAGGTTGAGAGCATCTAGTTGCTGAACCCATCGAGTTTGGTTTAATTTATGAATTGCTGAGCCTGGTTGTGTAGTATCAATGGACTTCCGAAAATGTGCTTGTATTTCGGATGAAAAGCAAAATACATAAGAACTCTACCTAGAATACCCATAATGTTATGAATGTTGATTGATTTAACAACTGCTAAGTTTAAGCAGTGTGATGCACTATGGAGATAATAGTGCCAGAGAGTATTGATGTGTAACAATGGCTGCAGCTGCCCTTGTCCTACTACACATGTTCCCCCCCCCCCCCCCCCCCCCCCCCCCCCCCCCACACACACACACCTTCACAGGCTTGACCTTCGTGATATCTAAATTGCAATCTCTCTCCAAGAATGCCAATAATATCAGCTGATACATTTCTTGCAGCAGAGGCAAGATGTTCTTCTCGGACTTATCGCCAGATCAACTGTGAACTTTAGTAAAGTTCAGAAATTGCCATGATTTGTTGATGTATGCTTCTCCACATCAGTGGCAGAATCATAGTGGCCTCTCAAGGGAATGTTTTGTCACCCACATAAAACAATTGCATTAAATTAACATCTCTCTGTTAGTAGCAGGCTGATGACTACTAAAGAAACTAACAAATTCATCTAACCTGCCAACTTGTGATGCTCTTTTTCTTTGCACGGCAATTCTGATGCCTTGCCAAATCATGACTCTGAGCATTGAGCAGCAAACAAAGCACAGGAGAGACAAAACCCACCATTGACCTGCAGGCTATACACTAGCCAAGGGTACAGCCTTAATCACTGTGGTTGAAATGAGCAATCTTTGAAAATCTGTAATTTATGCCAGGTGTGAAATGAGAGGTCAACAACCCACACTTGGCAATATCAGAAATATCACTACAAGCTAAATCATCAGTTTGACCTTCTGTATCTCTGCACTGCAATGTATCAGATTCCAGTCTAGCCTCTTTTAGGGTGTTTAGATCCAGGACAGAAGCTGGCCACTATACAAACACTTGATATTGCATCAGCACCATCACTTACAGGACAAGATATCTCCCCTTCAGCTTGTGATGGTGCTGCTTGAAATACTTGTATAGTGACATTTTGCAATAAAATGGCAGCTGCATTATGGCCACATGGCATGCAGGAAGGAGTCAACTGTACAATATTAACCACAATTAATTGAGGGGTGTGCTTTTAGGACATGGTGGGTCTAATTGACCCTACAGGAAGTGGGCCAGTTATCCCCACATAACTTCCTCAAAACTTAATTGCAATAATGAATACTAATAAGCTCATGTGACTGAGTATGAGGTGTGCTTCAATTTGGTATAATAAGCTACTATTGCAACCAGAGCTATGGCGATCAAGCTCAAGAAGAAGCTCACGGATGTTTGCTTCGGATGAAGTTCTTTCCTTACCGAGTAAAGATGAGTTGGAGGTTAGTTCTTTAGACCTAGATATGGAGGGTGAAGATGGTGAAGACCCAGCTGGTGACTACATTGATGCTACTGGTTCATAATGCCTCCTATCAAGTGACATATTGTCTTCTGATGGTTCAGTCTTTTGCTATGAACAACTTAGACCCTTATCATAGAGATTCTCTGCTACTCTTAGATCCTGACATGAATGATCAAGGTAAAATTAGCTTCTTTGTGTCTAGCTAGCTGGCTATAAACCTTTTTATTGACAGATCCTCAATCTTCAGCATTAACTCTAGCAATACCATTTCCCTCTTCATCTTCTCATTCACTGTCTAAATTTCCACAGTCTCGATCTCATTCTAGATCCGTGTTACCTTCATCAACACCCAAGGACACGAAAACAAAAGTTCGGTATCCAAAGTGTGAGGAGTATCTTTGTTTGGGCAGGTGCTTTGAACTGTCCCTAGGTTTCTTGCAAGTATTAGCCAATGGTAATACATTTATTGTTTTTATTTTGATATAAAGTTATAATGATTGTTAATTTTTATGATGTCATTGACGACAACAAATGATCAATTTGTTAAAAGATGAAACTATAATGTTCCTATACCTATCTTCAATAGTTTTGGAGATATAGCACATAAACAAACCTATGCCAAAAGTACACATTTTTGAACCCAGTTCTTGGTAGCTATAGGGTTAATTACAATTACATTGAGGGGTGCTCAAACACTCCCACCCCCCACCCACCCCCACCCTCCCTCCTAGTGCATGTGTGTGTTTGCTAGATACTGTTGCCATGTACTTTCATGAGAATTTGAAGGTTAGCTACATAGCTGCACTTATCATTTGCAGCTGTGAGAAACCTGTCTTGTATAACTAGCAGCTGATTACATAGTTAGTGGTGGATGTTGGGATGTACAAGTATTTCATTGGTTTCTGGTTGAAATGAATGGGGGAAAGGTGTGCAAGATGGTAAAATGATGGTAAGGGTTGTGAAGATGCGAAGTTATGAGATGAGTGTACACAAAAATGGTTATCATTATTATAATTGTACTCCTCAGGAAGACATGATGTAAGGTCAGCTCACTCTATAACATCATCCAAAAATTGACCTGCACAGAGTGGGGGGTGAAGGCAGATCCTAAGACAAGCAGGACGTCAGCACTTGGTCTGGACACGTTTATGTGCACGTTTTAAATTATTGTGGTCTGCGTAACTAATTTATGGTAAGGTGTTGACAGATCAAAGGAGGGCATGGTGAGATGGTGCTTGCTTTTGCTGAAGGACCTCTAACTGTGACTGTTGGGAGACACAAACTGTGGCTCATCCTCACCTGCCCACAACTTCTGGCTCCATGCAGAACAGGAGACCTTGTTCCAGAACAGAAGGCAGCTGAGCACTGGAAGGGGACTATTGTTTGAATGATGGACAAAAAATGAATGAATGAGCTGTATGGCCCTAGCCAGAGCTCTATGCATCTACTTGAGATGTGATCATAAAGATGTAGTATATAGCAGTAATATAATATTTTGATTCATAATGTTTTAAAGAATGGCTAAGTGGAACTTAGTGAATATGTTAAACAGATAAGCATAGGAACATTTGGGAGCTGTTTTTTAAATTTTATTATTGTTGTTTTTTTGAGTGCAAAAAGAGTTTGAGTGCAAAAAGAAGTTAATTATTATGTTGTTAATGAATGTGTGTATATATGTGCGTATGCAGGTTTGTGTGTTAAAAAGTGAGAGGTGTGTGTGTAGTGAGAGGTCTAGGATGATGTGTATCATTTTTTGTATTACCTGTAACTAGAAAAACAAGTTTGCTTGTATGAATGTGTGTGTGTGTCTGTGTATATATTTTTTCTCTTGCTCTGTCTCTCTGTGTTATTGTATCGTAAATTGAGAGAAATCTATCCAATAACTGCGTGTAGCAGCATGCCCTGTTAGCATGTTATGGGTTTCTTATTGTATTAGTGTTTGTGTTTGTTTGTGTGAGTGAGTGTGTGTGCGTGTGCCTGCCTGGCCAGTTACTGTTGACATGTACTTTGATGAGAATGTGTGGCAGCTATGTACTTATCTGCAGTTGCAAGAAACCTGTCTTGTGCAGCTTCAAGCATTTTTAAAGTCAAAAACAAAAAGTGATTAAATATTGGAGAGCAAGAAGAAAGCATATTTATCATTTGCCCAGACAATCCTTTAGCCATCCAGATCGCACCAATTGCTTGCAACAAAAAGCATGTATATACACAAACATATATTATATATTTATTTATTTGTTTATTATTTATTTTTATATAAAAATTCATGAAAATACATTCAACGGATACACAAATAGCATAGTCTGCTAATGTTAAGGTACCCAGATTATGAGTTATGATGACAAGAACAAAGGTGCAGTGGAGTGTTTGAAAGTGATGAGTAAAGTGAGGTAAGTTTGTTCATAAGGTAACAGAGCCAGGTACAAAAGAAAATTTAAATGCCTGCATCTCAGCATATGGTTGATTCAGCCCTAGCCCTAGCCCTAGCCCTAGCCCTAGCCCTAGCCCAGTGCTGGGTGATCCTGCCTATTCATAATGAATATATCTTGAGGAAATATATATATATATATTATATATATTATATATAATATATAATTATATATACAGCTTTAGAATGCATATATTTGGTGTATTTTGTTTTAATGATAAAGCACGTGTGTGGCAGTGATATGGTAAAGGGTTCACACAAGACATTGTAATTTCATGAAATTTGTGGCAGCTATATACCTACATGGGGGGGGGGGGGGGGGGGGGGGGGTTTAGTAAATCAATAAATGATGTTACTAAGGGAGAGAATTATCATTAGGTTGCATATTGGACCTCAGGGCTTTTTTATCTCATAATCTTTGGTATATATAAAAGGTTGTGGCAAAGGGAGTGTGGCGGTGGGTGGAGAGATGCTGTGGTAGGATGAGAGAAGGCAAAAGGTGATTTTAGTGAGCAATTTGAGAAAGATAACATTCATCTGCATCCTATATGCAGATTGAATATTTATATATATATTATTATTATGTTACATATATATCTGGGGATACATAGATATAATAATAATAATAATAATAATAATAATATAGAGAATAAATCAACCCACACAAAAATTAATCTTCCACGCACAAGGCAAAGCCCCCAACAGGTTCCCATGTTGCACTACTATTATTTATTTATTTTAATTTATTTTATTTATTATTATTATTATTATTATTATTATTTGGGGGGGGGGGGGGGGGTGCATGTATGTGCATGTATCCTTGTGTACCTGATTGTATATGTGCATGTATGTAAAGGAGTTTTGTATGTGGAGAAGAATTCAAGGCATCCTTTAAGTGTTTTGCTGTCAATGTTTATGATTCAGGGTTAGAAACTGCCCCCCTTCCCTCCCTCCCCTATTATGCCTCCACCGCCTACGATTGTTCTCACGTGCTTGAACCCGCCTAATTGTCTCCACTATCGCTCAAATTCATTAATGTGTTCAGTAGGCGGAATGACCGCGCGCTGCCACAGGTCTAAAGAAAAAGCCCAACGTCGGCAAAAAAAAAAATCGACCGTGAACAGATATGGAACACAGAAAAACATTCTTGCAGAGACGTGCACAAACCAACACACATCAAAGTGTGCTGGCAGCTGCAAGATCTTGCAGGTTGCGAATAAGTCTGACCAGAAACTGCAACTACACTAACCACAAGCTACACACAAAAACATGATATAGTTTGCAAAGTAAACCCATGACTGGCTTGAGATTTCACATCTCTTTCATATCATTTCTCTATGCCATTAATCTGAATGATGGAGTGGTGCAGTGTAGTTACTACAGTAACCTGACCTGGCAGCAATCAGCTAATGAACCTGACCTTCTCAGCAGAATACACAGGGGCTGCTGCAAGTCTTATCAACTTTTTCTTCAAGACTTTTCTTCATCCCAGTGTTATCTTCCACTTTATCTTCCACTTTAGTTGTGGTTAAGACTCATTTCGTGACCAAAATGTACCAACTGTACATGTCACAGAAATTTCACTACCCAAACAGGGTTGGGTCCCAATAGGGGTACTTGAAATTGACTCATGATCGTGATTGGGGAGAGGAGATGATAATACACTAATGACTTATGGATAGGTGGGTGGAGGGTGGGCAAGAGGATGTCACTAGTGATTACAAGGGCATATTCCTGATGAAGACTAGAGCATCTAGTTGAAACGTCGAGTGAATAAAAATTGAAGTTGATTATTGAGAAGGTGATTTTAATAATAATAGTATTGAGTGAGCATGGATGTGAGTGTTGGAGATAATTGTTAGTTGTTTGTTTGTTTTTTGGAAGTTTCAAGAGATGGGGTTCAATTCCAGTCTGGGTGCACAATTGAAGTAATAATTCCTGGTTTTGTTTCCAAGAGATGAGTATGAATTTTATAAGAGCTATATATGAGTGATGTATTCTTGCATAGAAAAAATTGGAGAACGATCTTGATCACCCAGATATATAAACTTACTGTAGCAGCACGGGCCATGTATAGCTACTAGTAAAATTGCTTCAGACAATATACCAATAAAATGTAAAGGAGGCCTTGTCACTCAAGTGCTCACAACATCAGATTCACAGCAAGATAGCTACCATTAATTTTTTTGTCTTCCCCTTGCAGTTACTCCATGATGATAAACATGGGATGAGAAAGCTCGTAAGATATCCTTTAATGCAAGAACTCTGACTAGCATGTCAGAAACAGTCAGAATAATGCGATGCGCCTTCCTTGGCTATTCACAAAGCTTCTGATAATTGCTCGAGTACGAACTCTCTAATGGGCCAGACAGAGATTTTTTTAATTCTCCCCTCTTTTTTAACCGAAAGAAGACTCTCTTTTTTGTCAATTTGGGAATTTTTTATTGTTTCCAAGTAAAATCTCTCAAAAAGCTCATTTATGTGGAAAGAAAAAAAAGTTCCTTTTTAACATCATGGTTTATTTATAAGGAGATTCCTGTTGCTGTTGAACACTTCAAATGCTGCCAGTCTTTTTGGAGCAAATTTAATCATTGAATAACATCCATCGCAAAATTCAATGCTTCTTTGATTGGCTTGGTCTTCTGCTGCTTCTTGCACTCACAGATTAACACAATAGGCTTGACAGTGCACTGGACTCTGCAGCATTGTCAACCTTGAACCTTGAACTTTTCACTTTCATCATTTAACTCTTTTCCCGGTGTAAGCGCCATATGGCGTAATTGCTTTTGAAAAATCATAAAAAATCAATCATTGGGTTGTTTTGCAAAACAAAAATATCATAAAATAGCAACTGCAGCTACATTCAAAATTATACGGCAATAGCGCCATGGTAACTAGGGAAATCCCGCCGTAAAGTTCAAGGGGTCAATTCTGCCATCGAATTTAAAATGGTCGAAAGGCTATCTTTTGATGAGGTGCTCACAGCGGTCTTGGACGACAACTTCGACGACTTTGACGATGAATCTGAGGAAGGGGAGAGTGAAGCTATCTATGCCTACCGTGTACAGCCCAGTTTGGATCGTGACCAAGTAGAGCTACTCGGCAGAGACTTTTACAATCGAAACCATGGCAGTATGGACAAAGCTATGGCTGTTGGAGGCGAAGGCATTGATCCTGGCAGTCCTCCTGGTAAGTCAATGAACTTTGCTAGCTATATATAAAGCCTGATAGTCTGAGGAGCTGGCTAAATCATGGTGTTAGCTACACCAGTGTATTAGCCTACTTTCCTTTATAGTTCTAGCTGTACTTGATTACTTGACTTGTCTAATAAGTTGACGAATAACAACTCTATCATGTTCAGGTTTGATGGAGCAAGTGATGGACCACGACGGAGATAATACCATGGCACAGCTTCCCCACGTTCAGATGAGTTCTGATAAAGATAGTGATGCAAACACACCTACCCCACTCTCTTCATCCATACTGCACGAGGACGCTCGTCTTGTAGACCTACACGAGGACGTACTTTTCCCAGAAGTAGGAGTGTCCATCTCTCCCCCTTACCTTCATCCAGTGCTAGTCTTACTGCACGAGGACACTTGTATATCAGACTACGAGTATGTCATTACAGAGTATTGTATTGTATAATTGCTCTTTGATTCTGTGTACATTGTATCAATATGATTGGTTATGGGAATTGTATCAATAATATTGGTGGGAATTCTATACAGTAGAAATTATGTCTTCTCTGTTAGTCAGGCAAACGTCTGTCATACCACAGCATATCTCAGTTGTTCCTAAAGTTGGCTGAAAATAGAAGGATATTTATAATCTACAATACAATAATACACGATTTTAAAAAAGTTCAAAAATTATTAAACATAATGATATTCATACATGTGTGGTTTGGTTACCTAGCAACATGAATTGACCACAATAATGTCCAACAGTAGAGCTATCTTGTGGTATATGGTTGCTAGGGACTATTGTTAACCTCTGATTTAATATCAATTTATTTGTACTTAATGGTCAATTTTTAATTTTTTTCCAAATAAACTCACCGGGAGAAGAGTTAAGTGGCCCTTAAGATTATGGTAACGTCACCCGCTTGACCCCTGCAGGCTTGACCCTGCATACTCACACAGGCTTGACCCCTGCATACTCACAGGCTTGACCCTGCATACTCACAGGCTTGACCCCTGCATACTCACAGGCTTGACCCTGCATACTCACACAGGCTTGACCCCTGCATACTCACAGGCTTTACCCCTGCATACTCACAGGCTTGACCCCTGCATACTTACAGGCTTGACCCCTGCATACTCACACAGACTTGACCCCTGCATACTCACACAGGCTTGACCCCTGCATACTCAAATTGAACATCTAATGTGATTTCTTAAGAGATGAGTAGATGGCGTCAACTGTAGTATTGTCACACTGTGAGACTTAATAACAATAATTCATATTTTTCAGAAACCCTTCCCAAGTTGCTCACTTGAAATGTCTCTAGTTCTAGCGCAAACCTAGCCCTAGACCTAGCCTAGCCCTACACCCAACCTAGCCTAGCCCAAACCTAGCCCTAGCCCTAACCCTAAAACCCTAGCCCTAACCCTAGCCCTAACCCTAGCCCTAGCCGTAGCCCCAGACCTAACCCTAACCCTAACCCTAGCCCTAACCTTAGCCTTAGCCCTAACCCTAGCCCTAGCCCTTGTGGAAGCATACCACCAGGCAGTATTGGAACAGCACCACCTGGGCCATTGTCTTAATAATCTCATTGATTATTTCAGGAGGTTGATATTTAATATCAGATATATACTCACAACCCCAAGCCAAGAGCTGGTCTCACTGAATATCATACCTGTTAATATAGAACATTCCTTTTATTATTGTAAATTTTGAAGTCCCAATTCACTTCCTATACACATGCAACAAACACTTGCTATTGTCATACTTTTCATGTCATATTACTACTTAGGGAGAAGTAAACTACTATTTTATCTTATGGTTACGACTTCAAAGCTCCATAGATTCTCCACCCTTTGCTGTATGAACTTGATGTATAGCTCAAAAGGTAGATCTCTCTGTGTGCTCTTTTTAGCTTAGGCATAACTATGCCAAAGTTACATGCAGCCAAAGTTGGGGGCCTCAAATCTTTAATGCTGCAAGTGTTGCTCCTAATTGGAAAGTGCTGGAGGGTATCTGTAGGAGAAGCCTTATATACTCTATGAATTTCTTTCCACACCCTACAAAAAAAAAATTTAATGTCAATGTCCATCAATTGAATGAAGGATAGATTTGTGTTCAGTGCAGGTGAAGGTGAAAAACAGAAAGCCGCCACTTTTACAAGGTCTTGGTTTTAACAACGTTGTCCAGTTACAGGATATGTTTTTTTTACAAGTATTAGTTAGTGTTCATATGTAAATTGTCTGCTGTCTAAACCACACCACGTATGATCTAGCAGCTGCCCAATTCCAAATTGAACACTTCTGCATGTGTAGATTAATTATCTGGCTTTTCTGGTTTCGACCTTCGTGAGCACTTGGACACAAACTTACCCACATACAAATCTCAAAAGCTGGACTTCCTTCAGGGAAGGGGTCTTAGGCTGAACATTCCCAGCACCTTCATGAACACTTCAAAAGCTGGACTTCCTTCAGAGAAAATGACTCGAGCTGAACTTTCCCAGACAGTTCAATTTCTCTCCATCAACTATTAGCAAGACCTTGAAAAGGAAAAAAAATTAATTCTTGCAGAAGCTGCAGTAAACCAAGATGGCATTCGAAAGTGAATGATGATTCCACTCCTTATAGAAGCACATGAAGCTGGTGGCATATATAGTAAGAGTAGAATAATGGCGGCAACATGACTAACTTGTATATACAGTGTTGAGAAAGAAATGGAGACACTAATCTTTCCTTCTTCTTGCATCCATAGCGAACCAACTACTTTAGAATATAACTACAATTACTAACTCTGACACTTACTTTCAGATTCATCTTCTACAGAATGAAGAGAGAAAAATGAAGTTAGAGAACACTGCATTAATTAATCCTCTTTGCCATTGCTGAACTGTAATTTCCAGCAATTCAAGAGATGGGGAAGTTTTAAAAAATTGAACATACCTCAGCTCTGCCCTTTAGGAGTCATAACCCTTGGCACAGAATCTGACAAGCTAAGTGTTGCATGGTCTTTGTGTCCATCATTTATGCATTAGACCACACAGCAGTGACTATTAAGACAGCTGCATGATATGAAACTTCACTGAAATATTGGGAGGCCAGGCCCATCCCATCCTACAGACAGCTGCATGATATGAAACTTCACTGAAATATTGGGAGGCCAGGCCCATCCCATCATACAGACAGTGCATGATATGAAACTTCACTGAAATATTGGGAGGCCAAGCTCATCCTATCATTAACTATTTGCCCCTTCCCCCTCCCCCCCCCCCCCTCCCTCCCATTCTCCAATTCCTACTCTATTCTATTTGGAGTAGTGTAGAGCACAGCAGCAGCAAGCATTTGACCAGGAGGAGAGCTACGTAACAGTTTATAATTGTTTCTCTTTATTCTTGTGCTTCTGCTTATATACATGCAGACTTTTTAGGTATTTATGAGAGTAACTAAGAGACTCTGCAGTGAACCTGTTACAATATAAGGAAAAGAGAACAAGTAACAGGACAAATCTTTTGCTAGGATTTGTCAAGAAAACTGAAAGGAAAAAATGGCATCGTTACACATGTCCACCAGCATTATGTCTTGTCAAGCTTGGATATAGCTACATGGTATTAAAAGTAAATGTTTGTGGTCTCCATGGGTAGTTACATCCCTGTTGCCTCTCCTTTTTAACAGGTCGGAAGAAGGGGGGAAAAATAATAATTTTTTTTTAAACTTTATGTACATAAACGAACTTGTTAAAAAAAAGGTTTGGTTCAATTGAAGAATAGTCACCCGAGCGTGGCCTGGGTGACTATTCTTCAGAAGAACCCAGGGCTAGGGCTAGTGCTCTGGCTACCACCAGCCAAAGGGTACATGGAAATTGTGGAGAGGAGGGATGCGGATACTCTTCTTCCCATTGTGCAGTCAGTGGTACAACAAGGCACAATCATTCACAGCGATGAGTGGCGAGGATACAGGAACCTATGCATGTACTATACATATGTTCAAATAAATACATGAAGTTACTCATTGAAACGTCTTTTGATGTTCTACATTGAAAAATGAGTAACACAAACGTCAATAGTGCTAGCCGCGTACAGCTGAATATATTCTTCAGAAGGCGGGTGACTATTCTTCAGAAGATTGGGTTTTCCTCGGCCCGGGTCACTATTCTTCAGTTGATCCAAATGTTTTAGGAGAAAAGAATGTAGTTGGACAACACTCGCTTAGTCAGCCCTTTAGTTAGTCATCCCTTATAGTGAGCCTTCCCTTAAACAAGTCATAAAGGTGTTAATTATATATACATCATATCAACTTAATTGGTACCATTGGTAAATAATTAAATTAATGGGTGTGGTCTAGATTTATGCTCCCTTTCTTTCTGACTGACATATTAAATGGTAATGTATTACTACGATGAGTGTAAATGTTCAGAATGAGTTTAGCGACACTGACTTTAATCTCTCGACAAACTTGAATACTTCTCCATATGCTTCAGAATTTCACTCACGTTAGCATGAACTGTTTTTGCTCCTCCATCTATATATGACCTGTGATACTTACGTCCTGACAGAAAAGCAAGCGAGTAAAATGTGGGATTTTCCATGCTATAATAAGGTACCATTTCATAAACCAGGGAATCCTCCCTCAACCACCAGAGATGCACGAGACCAGCTCCATGAACTCCCATGAAGATGTCAGAGTTGTGAACCATCTTTACCTGTTCACAGAGTCCGAGGTCTTCTAAATGGATGCTCTGCACAACTGAGGCATTTAAATGATATTTAAGTCCAAGAAGAAGCTCCTTCTCATTGTCCATCACCCTCTCAAAGTGATTTATCTTGTCATTTTTATTCCTCAGGTATGGTTGGCGAGACACGAAGACGATGGAAAGATTGTGGCCATGTGTCACGTGATTGCTTCTGTGATCGCTCAGAGAGCAGGCCTTAAGTACTCTCTCTCTAAATGTGCTGAACTGGGTCTTCGTTAACCCCATACCATTACATTGCACACACATACCATGTGCTCTCTTACACTGGTATAATACACTGGCATATGATTTCGGCACCAATATGACTTTCTTGAAGCAAGTCCTAACATCATTAAGATGGTCTAATGCCTGAACTTCCACTTCAGGAAAGAGCAACTGATCAAATTTAAAGAAGTGGTAGTCTTCACTGCCGGATATCCTGATCAAACGATATCTACGGGAGAGAGTGGGATTAAAATCTTGAACAAGCTTGTGAACATTGAAATAGTCAAGAAACCGAAAGTAAATGTGGAACCTGTGAGCAGTGAACAGGAAGACATCATCTTCTACCCATCTTTCACACACAGATGCACTCAGCAGCTTATCCTCTTTAACTTTGTTGATGACACGCAACACATAATCACCATCTTCCATGTGATGCTTGAGCTTATGCAAACTTGTGAACTTGCATTCTGTCCCACATCCACCAAGAAGAGCGATGGATGGTTCCGACTTAATGAAATTTGTACGATCAGCATCTAGCATTGCTTTTGCCAAGAGGCGAGGAGATATCACCACATTTTCCAGTACACATGTGCCCATGTGCTCCGAGTAGGGGCTTCCAAAACACTTCACTGAACTTGGCAATGAGCTGTTGCCACATACAGGAATGGCCAGTTGAAAACTGTTGACAAGAAATTCGTGACAGAAAGTTCCTTCTTCCCAGTCACCAAGTCCTTCAAAGTTGTTAAATCTGGAGGCACTCTTGAAAGTATCTAACAATAATCTTGAAAGATTCATCTTTGCTCGAGTTGCTAAGCTTGAATTTTCCAAGAGAATTTTCGTTTGTTGATATAAATGCAAGGAAGTACTTGATGCAGTATTTCCACTTTCAACATCAAGCTCCTTGTCCCTGTGTTCAATTTCAACCTTAAATGGTAGATTATTCAAAAGCATTTTTTCTCTCAAACTTGATGACACATCCTCACTGGAGAAAGTTCTAGCTAAGAAATTGAAAGGCATTAATGAAGTCTGGGATCGGTTCAGATACGCTGAGATGAGCACGATAAAAATGGCACTCGAGAACAATAACGCCAAGAACAGCGCGGAAAATTTCTTAGCTAACATTTTCACAAACGTAGCTAGCGATTAAACACTCCCTTAGTCGTAAGGGATCAAGAATTATCCTAGACTAAGCGGACGAGCAGTTTCTTAGCTAAGAGTCAGCATGAGCGGATCGTGGAATTGGAATTGACAATTTAGACAACCCCCACCCCATCCGGGAACAGGCTCCGTTCAATATTAAACCCAGGTGCAACGTCAGCTCAGATATTCTCCGTGACGATTATTTCCAGTTTAGCAACTATGATCATTTCCAGTTTAGCATGTAGACAACCACTGAATCAGATGAAAAAGATTGTGAAAGACAAAAGTTCATAAATTTTTTTAGTACATATTATTCAGCTAAAATACGACTAGATCAGGTTAGAAAATGCGTATGCAGCCACGAGCGTTCTTCCTCCAGTATCTCACACCACTCGTACTTCAATAGGTTGCCAAGATTGTGGAACTCTCTCCCACCTATAGTATCGACCTTAATCTCAATACAGTGTACCAGTAAAATCAAAGCTCAACTAAGGGAGATCCTATGGGACCATTTTATCAGCCACTTTTTGCATGCAAGCCCATGTTCATTCCACTACTTATGTCCCTGTGCAAGCTATTCACACAAACACCAGACATAAATATTTGTTAACTATATAGATTATTTTCCTCTTTCTTCTTTTAAATTGCATGTTATGGCAGCCTCTTCATTAAATTGGCTGACCAACTTTACACTATTTTGTCAATTTGTCTCTATGGCTAGTAAGAACATCAGAATTAGAAGCATTATGAAAATTCGTGAACAATATGCGCCGAAAGATTTTCCACTCAGCCTCAGTTTGTTGTGTGTCTACATCAGGTATTGAGAATCTTGTCTGCCCCTGAAATGTAAGTTGCTGTGGACTGCTGTAGAAGTTGGTCAGTTTTTGTAGCTTTTCTTCACCATAATTATGAAGACAGGGAATCTTTTTGGGGGGGTAAATGGGATGGATTAAACACTGAAGATGCTGAGTAAACATCAGAGGAGCTTAACCTACTAGTATTATGGTCAATTACACTCTGAATGTAGGGACGATAAATCTTTGAGATGAAAGAATTCTTTATCGGTTTGATGAACAATGATGTTTCGCTCACCAAGTGCTGCCGCATCTGAAAATACCACTGTGTGGTCTTTAAACCAGGTAGTAGTTAGTGGGCACTCTTTAAACTCAGATAGTCTGTCAACAGTGCTTTTAACCATCACAGGAACGATAGCAAGATCAGCTTGAAGGCTTCCTTGAAGTTTAGCAATTGTATGGAGTACATCACAAAGCATGTACAAACAAGCCACAAATTTATGTGTGCACATTAGCTTAGCAATGCCATATGCCTCAGCATCTCCACTCTCCTCATAAATGTGTTCAAAGGTGCCAACCAATGCTGGCAATGATTGTCTCATAGCACGAACACATCGCTCTTGTGCCAACCAACGTGTGTCACTTGGTTTGTGCATTTTCAGCTCAGGGGCATTGAGCACTGCTTGAATTTCTGCTAGTCTCTCAGCCTTTTTAGGTGAATAATGGAAAGCTTGCCACACAGAGAGAAGAGTCCCCAATACTCTCTTGACCTCATTGTGTTCACTTGAAGCATGAACTGTAGTCTGTGACAACAGCAGTGAACAAATAAAGCACTCGGAGAATGATATCGCATCCACACTTGCACCCCACTTTTCTTTCCAGACATCGTGCTTGCTCCATCAAATCCTAACCCACGCAACTTACTAACAGGAATTCCTTTGTCGCTAACAAACTGGAGTAGATAGTGTGTGAGAGCCTCAGCGTTAACTTTACATGCATGGACAATCCCTAAGAAATGCTCTACTGCCTTGCCACTCTCCAACCACCTTGCACATATTGATAATTCTGTTTGGGAGGACACATCAGTACTTTCATCGGCCAATAGAGAAATGTACTGACTAGAATTCAAGCGACCAAGGAGTTACTTTTCAAAGCAATGGCTAATGTTTTTAAGAAGCTCAGCTGTGGTGGCTTTGGAGAGGTAAGTTGCATTGGCTGGACATATGTTTTGGTGTACTTTGAGTTGTTTATTTCCATTGTCAATTTGAAGTGAAATCAGGCTTTCAAAAGTTGTTGTATGTGGAATACGATGTGGAATATGAGTTTCTAGTTCTAGATAAAGAAAAGACTTCTCAAGTTATAGATTTTTATACATGTTTTCATTTTGTGCACATGATCTCTTGAACACTTCAGCCTGCAGTTCACATATAAAAGCATGATTGGATGGCTAATAGAGCATACCTAATAGAAAGCATATTGAATGGGCTACATTGGACATGGTGATTATATCATGTGTGGTTATGGAATTATTAGATTTTATATTCGCTAATTAATTTTTGAGCAAGTCAATACCATTAGAAAGCATATTGAATGACACTTTGGTATATTAATATTGATTATATCTTGTGTGGTTATGGAGTTATTAGATTTGATATTTGCTAATTAATTTTTCAGCAAGTCAATTTCCTTATTATGCCCATTTCTTATTCTGAATAATAGGGAATAATATTGCAATTGGCATAATTGGAGTATATTAGCCTATTAGCCTCCCCCACCCATTTAAAAAAAATTGGAATTGTCCATATATATAATCTGTCTTTGAAGGTTGAAGCAAGCGCTGCAGGCTGCAGCTAACAACTTAAGGTTGTGCATTCAACATATCATTTCATTTTGAAAGCACAAGCAACAATTTACAAATTTGTTACTTTTTATGTTGTTTTGAGATGTACTGATTTTTGAAGCAGAATTATTCCAAAATAATAGGAAAATTTTGGGGAATTAGAGTATAGCTATTTTTAAAAAACACGCACAATAGTCTCAGCCTACCAAAGCCAAGCTGTACTGAATTTTATCACTCCAATGAGGATCTGAGCAGTAAAAAGTGGGCATTGCCAGTAAAAGTGGGCATGGTGAGGTGACAGAAGGGTTCAAAGGTCACGATGTGGTTTCTTCCCCCCCAAATACAAAATCCTAGATGAAACCCTGTGTATATATATACTGACAATTCATCTAATTCCATGATAATTATCGTGAAGCAAAAAAAAAAAAGCTATAGAGAAGATTGCCACGTAAAGAATTTCAGAGTTGACAGCTATGCGCTGACTTCCAGTGCAGCTGCAAATACTTAAACAAACGGCAATGAAGTTAACTAAAAGAAGCTGGGGGTTGACAGGTGACATTTCAACAGGGACACGGGTAATAGTAGGAGCACGGGTTGTTTGAGTCAAAATGGACCAGGAAATGCTTCCAGAAGAAGTTTATTACGTGTCGCTGGATGGTTGGCAGGCCGTGCGAGGTCGACTGGAGGTCGGGAGTTCCATAGCTTCGCAACAAGATTGAAATAGAAGTGCTGGGTCAACAAGGTGCAGTTTAGGTGGTGAGCTGCTGAGGTGGACCTAGTCGAGCTTCCAGCATGATCAACAAAGCTGATAGTCGCAGTTGTCGAAGTTGTTGAGCATTTTTTTTTACGTATTGGCTAGAAGCATCAGATCCTGTATTTCAAGCCAATACATCAAAGTTACATCCTTAAAACTAGCAATTTCTTCCTGTTGTAGCTTACCGTATATCCTTCTAAGGTGAACTAATGGCTCGGCGTTGGACTCTCTAGCATCTCAATATCTTTTATTGACCTGGGCTAACAGTACGACAAGTGGCTTCTCACCAGGGACAACCTCTTCCTAATCATCATATAGTAGAGAAGGAAACGCTCCTTACATATCAGATGCAGAGCCCCGTATACCTTGAAATAGATTTTATTATAGCGACCTGACCAAGATAGATTTTGATGAACTATGACGCCCAGGTTACGATAATTTTGACTGGTCGATACAAGCAACCCATTAAGCGTGTAACTGGACTGCTGCTGCGAAGAACATGAGAACTCCATGGCTACACACTTGGAGCATTTGGCCTCAGGTGCCACTCACTACACCAGGATTCCATGGTTGACAGGTCTTCCTGGAGGAGTAGCAGGTCATTATAACATGAGATGCACTTAGTCTCCTCCAAACTGGTCATTATAACATGAGATGCACTTGATCTCCACACTGGTCATTATAACATGAGATGCACTTGATGAGCTTAGTCTCCTCCACACTGGTCATTATAACATGAGATGCACTTGATGAGCTAGTCTCCTCCACACTGGTCATTATAACATGAGATGCACTTGATGAGCTTAGTCTCCTCCACACTGGTCATTATAACATGAGAGGCACTTGATGAGCTTAGTCTCCTCCACACTGGTCATTATAACATGAGATGCACTTGATGAGCTTAGTCTCCTCCACACTGGTCATTATAACATGAGATGCACTTGATGAGCTCCACACTGGTCATTATAACATGAGATGCACTTGATGAGCATAGTTTCCTCCACACTGGTCATTATAACATGAGATGCACTTGATGAGCTTAGTTTCCTCCACACTGGTCATTATAACATGAGATGCACTTGATGAGCTTAGTCTCCTCCACACTGGTCATTATAACATGAGATGCACTTGATGAGCTTAGTATCGTCCGCAGACATGGAAGTCTTTGAGTGCAAACTCTTTCTGCAGTGTCGTTAATGTAGATAATGAAGAGCAGTGCCCCCAAAATGCTGCCCTGAGGCACACCAGAAAGTACTAGCAGCAACTTTGACCTCTCACCAATAGGTGCTGGCAATTTCGACTGTTAAGCTCTGAAACAGTGAAAGTGGGCCAGAAATCCCCAATCTCCATAGCTTAAAAAGCAGCTCACTGAGTGTGACAGAGTCAAAAGCTTTTCTGTAATCCAAGTAGATGGTACTACACTTGCATTTATAGTCAAGAGCATCATTGGTTTCTGAGAATGGAAGAGGTAGCTGAGGAAGGAACGATTATTTTTTAAGGAACTGAACTGCAGAAGTGGTCTAATAAAAGGAGCAATTTTGTCGTAACACAATTGACTCCAATACTTTGGAGAGGATACACAGGAATGAGATTGGATGGTAATTGGTCGGATTATACTGGTCTCCTTTCTTCAGCCAAGGTGTGACTTTATGACTTTTCCATTCCCCTGGAATAGTGTGTGTTGAGATTGAATTGGACAAAATATGAGCCATCAGCTCTGTCGGGGAGCAACACAACACTTGAGAAAGCAAGACGAGATCTCATCACAGCCAGCTGCTTTAGTTGGATCTAGCACTTGAAAGAGATTCTACATACATCTAGCTCAGTTGGGTGGATGGGATGGGTAATTTTTAAATTGATGGTAGAACATAATTGCTAGTGGTAGAAGTAGAGTTAAAAACTCATTGAAGATCTTGGCTATGATACTGAAGGCGTGAGCAGGTAAGCCTTAAAAAAAAAATAGCCGTGATGATGACTCTGACCCAGTCAAGTCAAACAAATGACGATACAGCTTGGAAGGATTTCAAGAGAAGGTATTCACCAGGTACAGTTCATAACCTGCTCTGGCTGAGATGCATGAATCCCTTTACCTCTTTTCGAGGGTTTACAAACTGTATAGTAGAGTGGGCGATGAGAACCACTTTATCCTCCTACTAGCAGTATGGTCCAGTTTATGAGGTGATTGACTTCATCGGTGAACTACCGTGGACAAATTCTTTTATTTCTCGAGCGGGATGGAACAATCGGGACACATGCATCGCGTTGAATATTCTTCTCGGTCCCTTCCAGGTCGGCTCAACATTATCTGATATAAAGATATGGGCAAGGGCCTGGCCCAGGTTGTAGGCCTCAATCTTCATGAAGTCTACCCAAACATAAGTTCTTGTATCCAACTTCTTTTTGGGGGGTAGTCATGGCGACAACATTAGCAGGCACTGCAAAGTGGTCCGTGAAACTCTTTTTATCTGTCAATACACAATAAAACCATGGACAGTAATTAACATTAGGTCGAGGCAGTTACCATGGGTATGCCTAAGGGTAGATACTGGCTGGGCCAAGTTATTAGAAAAAATCAGAGCGCGGCTGGAGAAGTGCGAAGAGACCGAAAGAGTCTGCCAGGGTAATCGCAAGTAATCGTATCACACATAAAATCTACTGAACGAATTGTTGTCAGTCCAGTAAAAAGTGTACAGGCTGGTGGTATATATGTAAACACAGCCAATATCTAATAACCTTAACACTCAAAAACACCTCGACTACTAACATCTCAACCAGGTGGCTAGCCAAAATAAGTCTTGAGGGAAGCTTCTTTGACACAGCAATAAGCACCATCACCACCATGCGTGTCTCTGTCATGATGATAAAGTTCAAAATTGTGAAGAGCTAGCTCACAGTCTCTAACTGAGGCAGACAACCATGTCTCTGCGATACAAACATGTCGAAATCTTTAGAAATGACTAGCAGCAACAAGTTTATTGACAATCCTATGAGGATTCCAAAGGCCCAGCATTATATCATGACAAATACGTGGAAACAGAGGCCCAAACTTATGTCAGGATAAAAGTTGGGAACAGGATCAAGACTACAAGGTCAGACATGTATGAGTTAGGGTTAAGTGAGGAGGATATTATTATTCTCACTGATGTCCCATAGGTGAGTTGTCACCCTGATCAGGAACCAGGGTAGCCAATGTAGAGGAGGCTGAGACAACTGGCAGTGGATGGATTAGAATACCCTCTAGAAATTGGGCATGTAGATTGTCATTGAGAAAGAGAGAGTTCCTGGGAAGTGTTGTGAAAGATGAAAGAGCATGTGGTGAAAGTTAAAATTCAATTATTGTTCTGCAGCATATGGGATGATTCTTGTAGGACACACTCACTGTCTTGATGCTTATTATAAATAGAGAAATGGACATTTTTGGGAGTGAGCTAAATTTTCCAGCATAATGGAGGCACCTATTATTTCCAATTAGATAATACCCTCAGGCCTACAACTGAAGAATGTGTCTTCCTATAATCATGGATAACTAAACAGGAAAATTATGTGTACAAAGTATTAGGTCCATAACATATTAATTTTAATTAATCCACACAAAACAGGACAAGATCTAGGACTTTGAGAGAGAGGAGGTTATAATTATTAGTGCAGAGATTGATAGCTTATAATTATGTAGGCTCTCTAGATTCCACCCAGTAGTTTTTAATCACCTGATATTGTTTCTATATAGTAGTGTATAAAAAAAGACTAGTTATGATCAAAAAGAAATCAGAATTCTAAACTTCTATATATGTATATGCGAGTGGATTCACTAACAACATGCACCTTGGATGACAGGTTTTTGTACTGATGTGTGGCTGTTCTCAATATTTCCTCACAAGTATGTTGGGTGAAGGGGGCCTTAATAATCAGGGGGCTAACTAGTAGTGGATGAGAGGCACGTGGTGAGTGATATCACTTATAGTAATACTTTGGCTCTTCAGAGTAGCAATTACCACACTGCCATGAGCAAGCAAAATGTCTGTTAAGCAATTTAAATTAAGATGTGTTCTCAGAGAGATCATATCAGGAACCTTTACTTTTTCACATGCAACCTTTTACTATAATTGCCACTCTCCATCAACCTCCAATACTTTATTCCATTATAAAGCACACCGAGAGATATGCCTTTTTGGCTGTGAGATTGTATATATACACAGTCTAAATTAGCAGACACAACATGCAATTCCCCCCTGTGTTTTAGGACCCCTGAAGTAAGAGGACTAGTCTCATATAGCAGAAATGTGAGAGTAACCTCCCTCCCCCCAGGTTTTAGGTCCCCTGAAGCGTGAGGACAGGTCTCATATAGCAGAAAGTGAGAGCAACAATTCCACCGTGGGTTTTAGGACCGCTGAAGAGAGGACTAGTCTCACATAGCAGAAATGTGGATGTAACCATTAATAAATGCCCTTACTTTTGGATAACTGAGCACATGTATACTTGCCATAATAATTAATTTGATGGAATGGTTGTGAGCTATGACCAGATCTGCAATGTGTATCTATGCACTGTACCATAACCTTTAAAAGATATCAACAGTTCACTGCTTTAAAATAAATCACTGGTGTGTGGAAAAAAAGATTGAGAGATCATTTGAAGATTGAGGCAAGAGAACTGGCTGCACAGTGAGACAGGTTGCTCAGTTAATAGCTGTCAGGACATGCAAGCTGGAATTGCTCTGTCATAGCTCCTCAGTTTCTCAACATGATCTAGCTTTGGAGATGGATACAGTAACACTGTCTATCAAGAAACTGCAAAAGAAAGTTATAGCTGCTTTGTGGTCACCATTTTTTTTAAATGGAATTAAAAAATACATGTAAGAAGACCCTTTACCTACCTACTTTGGTCCATGTTTATCTAATAGTTAATAAAAGAAGTTACTCAGTGTAACACCATAACTAATCAATCATTATTTTCCACGTTTTCCACGTTTAATACTAAAGTAAATGCACTTGATTACTAAATGAGATGCACATGCTTATGAAGATAATACACTTAGACACATGTATTATACGTAGTTAGTACCTGGTTTTGTTAACAGCAAACAGAAGTAGCATCTTCTTTAAGAAAAGGTGCAGCTGTTGGTGACTCTGCTCAGTTAATTATTGTAACAAGAACAAGCTTATTGTTATAAAGAAACCAATTAAATACAGTTGCATCGTCGGCTATAATTAGTTTGTCCCCCCCCTCCAACCCCATCTTAAAATGGTGGCCCCCAAAAAAGAAAAGGAAAACAAGGCTTGCATCTCATCTTAAATTTGCTTTGGAAATTTCATTTGAACCCCCACCACGATCATGCCGTGAATCCTCCACAAAGATTGCAAACTGGAAGCCACAAAAGTGTTTAAAATGTGATTTTTCATCTTATTTCCATCTTCTTTTCCTTTTATAGTGAACCAAAAAATCCTTTTATTTTAATTTTTTTACGCCCTTACCATACAGTATAACCACCATACATACATACATGCAAAACATTATACTATCTCACTATACACAGTCGAGGACCACCTGTGCATACGGCAATGCTTGCCGCATTCCCTCCGACTGTTGCCAGGGAGAGGCACTGCCAAAGCCACTCTGCCTCCGTATAGTTTCCCCAGCTCAAGCATCCGACCAACGACCTTGATGATCCCAGATGTTGTCGGGCGTAGACACCAGTCGTCTTGAAGGCAAACGGCTCCAAGAGGTATCAGCCCATCAGGATGCGGTACTTATGTCTCTTCCTCCCCTCGACAGCCTTGGCGGCAGATCCAGATTTGAGCACCGAGGCAATGATGTTTGTGGGAGATAGGTGTCAAACAAGTGGACATTCCACACCATGCTCCGACTATTCCTCCAGGGGAAGATGGTCATTCTATCTGGAGGCTTTCCGTCACTTCTGTCGGTTCTCTGGGGTTCGAAGACGGATGGGACTCAGCACTAGCCAATGCCCACTTGATGATGTCATTGAGTTGGGCATGTCTTGGAATCCGACCAGCTCAACTGCTTGATGATGTCATTGAGTTGGGCATGTCTTGATATCCGACCAGTATTCAGCCGACATGCCAGGCCATGGTGTCCTAGATAATGACAATGGTGAGGAATGCAGATAGGAGCACCCACTCTCAGGACAATGGTAATCCTGAGAGCTTCCACATTCAGATTGTTCCCCAGCGACACAATTGGGAGAGCGTGCAACCATGCAGCCGACTCCTTCTGTTTGACAGTCCGGATTCGAGTTCTTGCTACCTGGTCTGGGCAGGAAAGGAGACCGTCCATGATCTTCTCGGGGGAGACAAGAGTCCAACGACCTTTGAGCTTGGGGGACCGTTTCAATTCCCGACCTCTCTTTCCATATGTTGCCAGCATCCTCCCATTAAGGGTTGAGGAGAGGAAGACATCGACCAAAGCACTGGAGGTGTGATAGAAGGAGATGAAGCAGGGGAGTGAAAGGTCCTGAGATCCTCGGAGGCCTAAGCCCACAGATACAACTGAAAGCATCTACTGTGTCCAACTTTCTTCAGAGAAGTCGATGTTCATGATGGTGGATACAGTTGACTTGATGACCTCACTGATGTTCCTGAAGTCATCGAGGTTGTCGAAGGTTGCCTGGAGGAGGTACATGACCTTCAGGATGGATTCTTTAGCAGGATAAGGCCAAGCTTCTTCATCATCGTCTTGGAATGCAGCTTCTTTTAAGTGGAGTACTGGACCGAAGGCTGAGGGCAACCAAGGAGAGTATCCATGTCGTCACTTCTTTGAAACTTGACTTGCGTACATTATGCCTGTTCGTCATCATTTTACTACCGGAAGACTTCTAACTGCATCGCCACAACTAATACACACGTTTTCCACTAGCACCCTTGACAGGTAAAAGATCGTCATTTGTCATAAGTGCGTCGACGCCTTTCCAACTTCAAGTCATGAGTCATTGTTGAGTTTCGTTGGAGTTTAACTCTTTTTTTGATTCCTGCGGCAATGTGGCAACGGAACATGATAACGTGCTCGCGTGTGCGTGTTTGACACGCTTCAACAAAGCCAGGTAACTTTGTACTTGTAAACATGTCTACCTGGCGGTTTCCTCAGAAGATTCTACAGTTAACAGCTGCACATTTTGGCGCCAAGAAGTTGGTTTCCTCTGACGTTTACTTTTGTGTGGTCCTATATATATAGTACCTTTAGCACTTCTTCTCAAATTTAATAACAAAATAGTTCTGTTGTTACACTGAGTAACTCTCTTGTAGGTGGCTCCTTTACTACACATATAATCAATACTAAAAATGTTAACAAAAATGGATTGACTAGTCCAACATACACAAAAAACACATTTACAGGATCCTTCTTCTAAATATAATTTTTTCCCCCCAAGGAATATGAACTCATTGGCTGAAGCTAGTCATGAACATGACATCACATAAATTACGAAAAGTCATCGTCTGTAATTAGGTGCCTAAAGGATGAGCGAGCGAGAGGATCTAATGGAAGGTGGGAGGGAGTTCCAAAGTGTGATGGCAGAGGGAGCAAAAGGAGACTGCATAGCTGAGATGTGGGAGAAAGGAAATCAGATGTTAGATGTATGATAGTGAGAGGCCGTGTGAGGAGTTGGAGATGATAGGATGAAATCTGGAGGAGTGTGGATATGGTTGCTAATTAGTAAATGGAGTTTGGCCTGAGGACGTCCGTTTCAGCGAGTAGGCAGTTGAAGAGTGGAGAAGAAGAAGGCACGATCAGGAGTCCATTGGTGAGTGCAGATTTTAAGTGCAAAGTCATTAAAGATCTTTGCAGTTGCAAGAAAAGGAATGGCAGTGTCCGTAGAGAAGAGCAGTAAATTAATGAGGAAGTACTAGAGTGGTGTGAAGTCTGAGAAATGCATGAGACTAAATATGTGCTGATAGAGGTGGCGATAAATTAAGCCTATTATGTTCCTGGATTTGGTACAATGTCAAGATTCCAGGAGAGATTTGAGGTGAGAATAACTCCTAAATATGTAAATGAAGGAACGAGACGACCTGGGGATAGGAACAATCAGGGAATGCTTCCAATCAGCAGGAAAACTACCCGCAGAGAGGGAAGAGTTAAATATAAGAGAAAGAGAAAGAGAAAGGGGAGAAGATATGGAGTGAGCAGTTGATATGAACATTTTAGCAGAGATAGTATCTGGGCCAGTCAATTATTTGTCCAATGGAGTAATCTCATCTGCAGAGAAGAGGAGCTAAGGTGAGTAGGGAAAAGGAGGAGGAGAGGATGGATGATGGAGGGGTGGGGATGGGAGGGAGAGTTGTTGAAGCATGTGAAAAGAAGTCACTTAGTGCTTCAGCTTTGGACAGGCAGATTTGACCTTGGTATAGAAAGGTAGGGGATGCATGCAGTTTTGGTAGCTTTTTTATAGTTCACCAAAATGAACTAGAGTTATATAAGAGTTATTGGAAGAAGTGGTGGAATGAATGTGGGTGGTCTCTATATCAGCGGTGGGTGGGCTGACCAAATATTAGCAGAACTAGGAAATCTGTCAGAATAGTTATTATATATACATGTATGGCATATTTCTAACTTGAATTCATTTGAGGAGGAAATGGGAGATCAAGGAGGGTTATATAGAACAGGGTGACTCGTAGATTAGCTTAGTCATATACATGATCCCAATCTTTCTTATATTTTTGGAGTCCTACGTTGAGACTACACCCATGTATGATCCTTTACCATAGTACAGACACACATCTAATTAGATGACTAAAAATACACATGCCGAATATCATACAGACTTTAAATACGCTCTCAATGAACTCTAAGTTGACATATTAAAATTACAGTATAATTATAGTGTTCTCTTGATGTTTCTATATACTAGGTGCTCCAGCCTTCATCAGGTATTGAGAAGGTTATTGTAATGACTTTAAAGCTGTATACATATTTCTGTATGGTATATAGTAATTAAGTGTGGGCTACACCACTATTTTTTTATATATCGTACATGTGGGTGTGGTTTCAAGGGATATATTCTTATTTTCTTCCTTTTTTGGACAGGTAAATTCAATAGAGTTTGTTCGTTTTTTAATAAAACTATTAAAAAAAAAATTGAAATGAGTATATTATTACTATATAAATTGTACTTATAAATATAGAAATGAAACAGGAATTCACTTAAAGTAGATAAAGGTTTACAGGATCCTCTATCTAATGAACTCCAAATATATATAATGAAGCAGTATTATAATATTGCTCTTCATTATAGATAAAGGATAGCAATGTAATTTTCACCATACATTATTGTATATCTTCGCTTATATATTAATTTGGTTGATAAATTGTATAATTTTATCACTGTTGATCATTTTGCTATTACGTTCCATTCTCTGTACTTCTCTTTTTTCCCGTTACTGTATTGTATTACATAAGAAATTTCATTAATATATATTTATATTGTGAAAATTCTTGGTGGGGGGTGGGAGAAATCATTTTGTGGGGGGATATCCCAGGGCTTCCCCCCCTTGTATGAAACCCTGCTCACTATTTCAGGAGCAAGGACATCACCAAAAATGTGGGGGCTCAATGTTGACATCATATGTGATGGATCATGGCATGCATGTTCAGATTCTTCAGATACATATTCAGTCTTCTAGGCTATCTTCAACCTGTGCAGCTACTTGGCGACCAGAGTCCCTTCTCCTCAGACTCCCTTTGTCTCCTGGGTATACTTTGACAAAAACAAAACATGGAGGCTTGTCTTTTGGCTGTGATTCACTCTGCACTAGTTAGCTTCTAGAATATTCAATACATGTGGCCTGGAATATTCTAGAACAAAGTCATGCATTCGAATACATGTGGCCTGGAATATTCTAACAAAGTCATGTACTCAAATACATGTGGCATGGAATATTCTAGAACAAAGTAAATACATGTGGCATGGAATATTCTAGAACAAAGTCATGTATTCAAATACATGTGGCCTGGAATATTCTAGAACAAAGTCATGTACTCAAATACATGTGGCCTAGAATATTCTAGAACAAAGTCATGTACTCAAATACATGTGGCCTAGAATATTCTAGAACAAAGTCATGTACTCAAATAAATGTGGCATGGAAATTTGCTCTCTAGAGTTATGAGAGTATTTTATTAGCTGGTAATTTTCCCACTAATTAACCATGAATGTATTATAACCTATTCCTGTGCTCTACTTGTTTTTCAACATCACTTCTTATGGTACCTTACACTGGTGTGCGGAAATCCATTAGGAAAAAAATAAGTTGTTTACCAAAAGTTGGGGACCCACAGTTACCCACTCTCCTCCCCAGCTATAACCCTCCCCCCCCCCCCCCCATACCCCACTCACCCCCCTGATTGGAAAGTTTGGAGTCTTCTGGCATATTCCATTAACGGGAAAAGTAGTCGAGTTTTTAAAGTTATGAGGAACGGACATACTGTATGCAAGTTATGTTTTAGAAGAAAGGCAGCTAGATACATTATAAAGATACATCAACTTGAAGATGAACACTCACGTTTGTTAGACTCCACGTTTACTAGCTTTGCGAAGGATTCAAGGCACGCTCGAAGTGTTTTTGCGGTCAAAATCATCTGAAGACTCTATTTATGATACTAAGAAGTGCCAAAGTGAGATTCTGAAATAAGTGTCAAACCAATACAGGGAGGTGCGCCACTCCCGGATAAGGTTTGCATGCTAACTATTGGCCCTTGATTAAAGTTCTGAGGAAACCAACTGATCACTTCATGGAATGAAAATGTGCATCTGCTTGCTGACTCAGCTCAGATCGCATGTGCACCAGCATGTTTATGATAGTGACAAACCTTTACCTATCTTCAGTTTAGTCGTTTGAAATTCATTGGACAGTCTTAAGTTTTATTATGACATACTTTATGCAAGTTATGTGTAGGAAGAGAGGTACACAGCTAACTACATGATCTTGAAGATGAAAACTACTGTTTTAAGCTACCTTCATGAAGACCCAATGCATCTTCAAAGTGTTTTATTAAGTGTTGTTTATGATACTAAGAAACTGCCAAAGTGAGTTTTGGCTGAGATGTAAATTTTGTTTGTGGGGGGGGGGGGGGGGGGAACATTTTAAAATACGGCGCCAAACCAAAAATATAGGAAGTGCTACACAAGATAGTGACAACCAAATTTTATGGTTTTAGTGGTTTTGCCCACCTTCATGAAGTGTTTTGGGGGTAAAAATTGGCTGAAGACACTGTTTATGATATTAAAGGCCTGTCCACATGGCACACAAAAAAGCGGTTTCCTATCCGAGTCTTTGAAGCTGGTTAGGACCTGGATAAATCCAGTCAACTGGCATAAGGATTGTTCTCTGGTATATATATAAGCCACAATAGATAGATGTGCATATAATATTTATTCACACATAGCCACATGCATAAAACCTAACCACACTTGTTTTAATGTTTCCAGCTGGTTAAACAGTATTGCCTTCAAAAAACCCGAGAAGCCTTAAAAAGTTGATATCAACAAACTCTCAGTTCACATAACGAAATTACAATGACCTCAATAATCCGTTCGAAATTTACTCTCAATGTTTGGACTAGATGCTCTAGCCTTCATCAGTCCTGGTGAAGGCTGGAGCATCTAGTCGAAACATCAAGGGATTAAATTTCAAGTGGGTTATTGAGATTGTAATTTGATCACAGCTGGAAGTAACCTACAGACCATGTTGTTGCTGTCCTTCATGGATTACAATGCATCCATCTTCATAGGACTCGGGTTATTGAGAGGAGAAAAATACACACAACAAATAAATTTTAGTACGAGTATAATAATATATATACAATTTTAGACAAAAATTCTGCTTCAGTCTCGCTCAGTCTCGCTCATATTCAAGTGAAATATTTGGATTGTGAATAATAGTGTGATAATGTGCTAATTGAGTGGTTATGGTGGAGTAGAGAGAGGATGAATGTAGGGTTGAACAGAGGAATCCATTGCCTGCTGCAGGAACCTCAACATGGTCTGGTTCCTTCTCTCTTCATGTTTGCATTCTTCAGCCAGTCTCTGCTCTTCCAACCTCACCTCATGTTGCCTTCTCTCTTATTCAAGCCAGGCCCAACATCATCCTCTTTCCTGAATTGTCCTCCATCAAACTTTGACATTGCTCATTCCTACAAGCCATGATGGCGACTATGAGGCACCTGTATCTCTATACATGTACAATGCTGTATATAAACATCTGTAAATGGTATGCCTATTCCAGAACTTGATCTACAAGGGTACCCCATACTTGCCAACTTTCCATAAGTTAATTCCGGGACATTCGAATTTTCGACCACGCCCCCCAAGTAGCGTGCGTGACCACGCCATTAATTTTATACGCGACCTACAGCTGTGAGGTAGTATTCTCTGTAGATTTCTGTAGATTTCTGGAAGAGGCGGTTGAATTGATTCATTGAGGGGCAAGATAAAAGAAAAAAGAACAACAGAGGTTTCGTCACAAGCCTTGAAAGAATGCTACAGACCTTAGCTGTTCAGCTTCCTCACAAGACAAGAAGAATGACTTCAAACCATCATACTGCCTGAGGTAATGATTCACACACTTCAGCAAGCTGAGCCATCGTGTGGGGCAATGCTTCAAAATCACCCCTGGCTCAGTGGTGAAAAGTGAACACCATAGGATGACAAATTGCTGCTCTCTTGCTGCTATGGAAGTAGTAGAATATGTCGATGAACAGCTGGTCAATGTTCACTGGGAGTACCTTCAAACCAGCTTTAACTGTTAAATCAGCCAAATGGCAGATGCAACCAACATCATACAAAGTTGGGATCTCATCCTTAATCAGCTTCTGCACACCTGACCTCACTCCTTTCATAACATTGGTGGTAACATTGGTGGTATCAGACACTGCATTGTCAAAGCTGAGCCCATTCTTGGTCAGTGACTCCTTCAAGGCTTGAAACAAGTTGGAAGCTATATCAATGTTCACAACAGGCATATCCAAGAATCTCGTCCGTACTTCACCTACCTGTGGATCAAGAAGCCTCAAAAGAATTATGCAAGACTTATCCCTCTTGTCATGGGATTCATCAATCATCAAAGAGAATGGACCACTTGACATTGACTCCATAACTCTCTGTGTGAAGTAAGGAGCAAGAGCTTTCCATGCTTTCTTCACTATGGCGGTGTGATAATTTCTTTGCAATTTCAGAGTCTGGGAACATCTTGCTGAAAAGCTTGGTGGCATGGTCACTAGACAGAAAGGATATGTTGTGCTTAGCAACAAATGTAGCCCACCTGACCTCTGCTTCGATTACTTGATCACTTCTCTGATGTTGGAAGAGAGAGGTGATTGGAATAGTTGATAGCACAGCCTTTGACATATCCTTATGTTTCTTGCTCTTGAGGTGAGATGTGACATCATTACGGCCACCATGGGTAACACCAAAGTCGATTGCACACAGAGTACATCGGGCATACAAGTGAACTAAAATGAAGGCAAGACTACTGACATTACTATTGCATTGAACACAAGCAGCACACTGTACCCATGATGTTATTATTTACCCTGTATTGTTATTATTTACCCTGTATTTGATGCTTACTTACTTTGTCAATCAATTTCATTATATATATTTTATTTATACCTTTGAAACTCTTGCCTATCCCCTGAAATTCTTTGATCCATTTATTGTCAAAATGGCATTCTCTCCTGCTTCTTTGCTACACTATATATATTATATGAGATTGCAATAAAGTTAACGTGCTGAGAAGTTTCACGTGAGTGCCGCACCTCCAATCGAAACAAGGTCAAAGGTTGTTTCGCACGCCCGCTGGAGCTTTATCTGAAGTTTTTCTCTGCTAAAAAGTGTCCTGCTTTTGTTGCTTTACGAGTGTTAAAGGACTAAACTGAACAAGCTTGAGACTGCAGTGGCGAGTGGAAGTGCAAAGTGCGCGTAGCTGTAAATTCCGGGACATTTCCGGGACAAGGACACCACCGGGACAAGGCTAAAAATTCCGGGCCATTCCGGGACGGTTGGCAACTCTGGTACCCATATAGCTGCTAAGCAATGCTTCAACATTTAGTTCTTATAGAGCTACTGCTAGTCAGGTAGCTAAGATCTTTGCATAGTAGACTAAAATGCACAAGCTTGTCTCTCTTAGACTGGCTTGTTCCTAGCAGGACAATCCATGCTTCTCTTTGAATGCTCTCTCACATCCCACACTACCTCCTACGTGATCTCACGCGTACACAAAACTTGTGACCGCTGGATTGGAACGCGTTCCGTTTCTGTCCTGATACCTATTTTGCGGTTCAAAACTGAACGTGTTTGAAGTGGAATGCTGTTACCATCGTGTTAAGAATTGTGCAGTGTGGACTCGTAAGAGGCTGCTACAATTGTTTTCCTACGCCGCAATTTAAAAAATACGCACTCTACAATAAATAATTATGATGCGTTTCACTTGATTTAATGTGACCGACGCCACGCTAGTGGTAGGTCTTTCTAAATTGGAGCCCCTCCCTTTTTTCGTGCTAACACATGTTGATAGACTCCAGGCCTAGCTATGGTGTTGTAATTAGTCCACCTGCAGTCACAGGATACAGAGGAACGCTACCCGCAAAAGTGGCAATGACAACCGCTAGCAAGTAACGTCTCAATTGAGCAGACCGCCAAATAGAGCCTCACAACCGACAAAGTGCAAGCTGCACATAAACACATGAAATACACGAAGTGAATTCATCAAGATCTTGTACATGTATTGATTGTGATTGGGGAGAGGAGCCAAAACACAAGATGATGATGGGGTGGTGGGCAAGAGGATGTCTCAGTGACTACAAGGGCATATATTATAGTATTTTTTTCAAGTTAATTCAAGTTAACGCAATTTTTTAAAAAACAAAATATCTTTATGTAAACATGATGAACTTGTAAAAAAAAACATGTACACATTTAGACACCACACTCATTTACCAGGTGTTCTCTTTATAGTTTATCGTTTTCTGTCCCTTTACCAATCTTTTTGACAGATCTTTCTTCTTTAGTCTGTTGTATAAATACATGGAAGCTCAATGATAAGTGGAGTGTTTGGTGGTGGGAGGGAGGGTGTGCTTAGCAATATTGATTTTAATCTCTTGACGAACTTAAATACTTGTCCATCTTCTTCAGAATTTCTCTCACGTGAGCATGAACAGTTGTAAATCCTCCACCTACAAGCGAGCTATTGTACCTACGTCCTGACAAACGGGCAAGAGTACGAAACGTGGGATTTCCCATCTCATAATGAGGCACCATTTCATAAGCCAGGGAATCCTCCTTCAGCCACCAGAGATGCACAAGCCCAGCTCCATGAACTCCCATGAAGATGTCAGAGTTGTGGGCGATCCTTATCTGTTCACAGAGTCCAAGGTCTTCCAAATGGATGCTCTGCACAACTGAGGCATTTAAATGATATTTAAGTCCAAGCAGAAGCTCCTTCTCATTGTCCATCACCCTCTCAAAGTGATTTATCTTGTCATTTTTATTCCTCAGGTATGGTTGGCGAGACACGAAGACGATGGAAAGATTGTGACCATGTGTCACGTGATTGCTTCTGTGATCGCTCAGAGAGCAGGCCTTAAGTACTCTCTCTCTAAATGAGCTGAACTGGGTCTTCGTTAACCCCATACCATTACAGCGCACACACTTACGCTGCGCTATCTTACACTGGTATAATACACTGGCATATGATTTCGGCACCAATATGACTTTCTTGAAGCAAGTCCTAACATCATCAAGATGGTCTAATGCCTGAACTTCCACTTCAGGAAAGAGCAACTGATCAAATTTAGAGAAATGGTAGTCTTCACTGCCGGATATCCTGATCAAACGATATCTACGGGAGAGAGTGGGATTAAAATCTTGAACAAGCTTGTGAACATTGAAATAGTCAAGAAACCGAAAGTAAATGTGGAACCTGTGAGCAGTGAACAGGAAGACATCATCTTCTACCCATCTTTCACACACAGATGCACTCTGCGGCTTATCCTCTTTAACTTTGTTGATGACGCGCCACACATAATCACCATCTTCCATGTGACGCTTGAGCTTATGCAAACTTGTGAACTTGCATTCTGTCCCACATCCACCAAGAAGAGCGATGGATGGTTCCGACTTAATGAAATTTGTACGATCAGCATCTAGCATTGCTTTTGCCAAGAGGCGAGGAGATATCACCACATTTTCCAGTACACATGTGCCCATGTGTTCCGAGTAGGGGCTTCCAAAACACTTCACTGAACTTGGCAATGAGCTGTTGCCACATACAGGAATGGCCAGTTGAAAAGTGTTGACAAGAAATTCCCGACAGAAAGTTCCTTCTTCCCAGTCCCAGTCACCATTTCCTTCAACTACATTACTAGTGGAGAGGTCACGTATAGCACCCTTAAACGTGTTCGAAGAACCTAACGATAATCTTGAAAGGTTCTTGTTCTTTGTTTTAGCTACCAAGCTTGAATTTTCCAAGAAAGTTTTCTTTTGTTGATAATGCAAAGAAGTACTTGTTCTTTTTGATGCAATACTTCCACTTTCAACATCAAGCTCCTTGTCCCTGTGTTCAATTTGAAGAAGTGTGTCCTTAAATGGTAGATTTGACGCATCATCACTGGAGAACGTTCTTGGGAAGAACTTGAAAGGCAGTAATGAAGTCTGTGATCGGTTCAGATACACTGAGCTGAGCACGATAAAAATTGCACTAAAGATGAATACCGTAAAGAACACCGCTGCAAATTTCTTAGCTAGCATTTTAGTCCTAGCTAGACTATTGAGCACTGTTTTAGTCCAAGGGGTCGAAAATTATCTTGGGCCAAGAGTACGAGAACTTTCTTAGACTCCGTCAGCAAAAACGAATGGTAAAGGAATACCTGTCACCACATCATTCCAGACCCCCCGGCTGGCTGCACACTAGTGGGTGGAGTAAGCCAAAACGTTATAGGCGCAAAGGAACCAGTGACGGGGAGGCCCAACGCTTGTTGTTCCCATGCTTCCCTGTCTATCTTGGAACTTTTTTGCAACTTTTTTGCTCGTAAACTGTCCCCCTGCCTCTGAAATGTAATCATTTTGAAGATGCCAGTTCCTTTAGACCATCCATCCAGTGCAGAAAATGAAACTAACTAGAGTAACATTATTGAGCTGTAGAAGTAAATACTGGAAGTGGCAGTGGCACTTTCTACAGTTCCAGTTCCAATGAACCCCTGGCTGACTAATTTATTGGTTTTCCCCTCTTCACTCTGTGCAGGTAAATTTGGTATCAAATTTGTGTGTGTGTGGGTTTTCAATGATATGTTAAATATCACTCTATGGGTATAGACATTTAATGTCTAAGGTCTAAGATCACTCATCCTAATTATAGATCATGACTTTTTATAATTAAAGATTATTTTGTGTCTGTGTATGTCAAGCTCGTGCTTAGCTTCAGTATTGTCTTAATTTTTTTTTAACATCAAGGTTTTGGAGTTTGTGGCTATCATAACTGTTCCATAATTTGCTACAATACTTTTCTTTCTTTTTTAATGTCCTTTGAGAATCTCTGTGATACGAGTGTTCATCTTTTTATTGCAACCATTGATGATTAGAAGAGACCCCTGGGTATAACCACTTTGGCTCGCATAGCCTATCTAAGAAAAAAAGGCATTTAGTGTAAAGAGTTGTTGCAATGCCTGCCACAGATGCTTATAAAAATTGGTAGTCATGACTCTGGAGCTCCATGGATCTGCATATTTCACTCTATGAATCTTTATGTGCTCTCTTTTGGGACTAATAATGTTGCATAGGTGTAACTATACCGAAGTTACAGGCAGTCAATGTTAGATTAGGCAAGTGGAAGATACGAAATCATTAAGCGCTAAAACAAGACCACAAGTGTGAGTGCTAAAACACACTTGACGACGTGGTTGTTAGTGCCTAATCACACTTCTTCTCGCCTAATGTAACTTTGGCATGGTTACCACTTTTAGTATCAAAAGAGAGCACACAGAGAGATCTATCTTTTGAGATACCAGGAAAGTTCAGAATCTATGGACCTACAACGTTGTAACCACAAGTTTTTGTAAGCATTTATGGATCGTCCCAACATGGAGATATTATATATCAACCTCCCATCATGTGAGTCTCAGTCTCTCATGATGTCTTAGGCAAGGTATCTTGATGCCGTCTCTTTTGATAAGAACTAGAGTACAAAAATGGTTACCAATGCAATCAACTGTATGGCAAAAGCATATTTTATCCAATACTTAAGATATACTACTGTCAAAGTTTACATAGCTACATTATTTGTAGATGCAGGATCTCTCATGGCTGCCAAAATCTAATCAAAAGCAATACCTTAAGTAGTGCTTACTATCTCACAAGCAATCTCTTTCACAGAAAGTGATTTCTAGAAGCTGCAACCTAACAAGTTGTGGTGCATGATTGAGATGCTTCACCAGCAATCTCATTCTTGATGTTTATCTGCTCCTCTTCCAAGTTAAAAGGGATGAACTCAGACGTGTCTCTACGGTTAGTGCAAGAAGAACATTTTCCTAACAAATTACGAAAAGGAATTAACTTCTTCAATGGTACATCTACTCGAAAAGGGCATGTAGCAACCGACTACCTGGCAATGTTACTCCCATCTAACGTGATGAATCATTGAACTTCTTCTGTGCCTCAACTTTTCTTGTTTCCTGGTTTCTCCCCCCCCCCCCTCCCATTTCTTTCCCTTCTATATATATGGCCGTATATGTTCCGAACACTGCTTAGTTTAAAAAAAATCTTCTCTGCATGATATGCAAAAAATCATTTCGAAGGGTTCTATAAGTAATTCCGCTGATGGGACCTTAATCAACTGCTCCTGCACTTCCCACTAGGAGGAGGATTGGTTTTATACGTCCTCTTTGTTCCAAATTCAGCAGGTGGTTCTTTCAGCTTACTAAAAAAAAAGAAGACACAACTGGTTGCTCAGACTCTGTTAGAAGTATATATATAGTAGGATCAGAACTGTGAGCCATACAAAGCAAGCATATACATACGTCCACAGGTTTTCTGCCACTGCCTGTGGAGCAACTATAAAAGCCTCGAGAGTTAGTCTAAGAGTATTCGACGAATCTAAATTAAATACTGAAATGGTTCTCAGTGAGATATTTGTCAGCTCAATTTCCCCCCCTATAATGCCAGCGTAATGAAAGTACCTATTATGCCCAAAGTTATGTGGTAAATTCGTCTCAGAGCTAGCCTAGAGAGACATTCAACATCAGCACCCAGAGTGAGCAATATTATATAATATCCAGCACAGAGGAGAGAGAGCAAGAGTTATGGCGATTGCAATATTTTTTTTTGGGGGGGGGGGGGGGATTTTCCCCTTCATATAGGTACTGGTAGTCCCCTTATGCCACGCACCCTCTGTATATATGATTATGCTCTTCATGCGATTTACTATGGCAGTCCTATTTTGACACCCCTTTCAGTTAATTCATGATTGTGAAACTTGTTTGATCAAAACAAGGGGTAAATATTATGTTGAAACAGCTAATTATAACTAACTACTTCCTGGAGCAGAATGGCCGGCTTTTGCTACGTAATCTGCTGTTCCCTCGCTTCCAAGTTTTGCAGGGTCCAAAATGTCCCTGGGGTTAACCATGTATGACGTAAGTGGGGGCTTCTAGTATCCTATCTGTATTTGCTAATAACTTGCTTGCATACACTTCATATATACCAGGAACTTGATTCAAGTAATAATAAAATTTAAAAAATGGAGCTCATTAACGAGCTTTTGCTTGCCTTAGGAATTTGGTATATATTTCCTCAGGTTCCCAAGGAAGGTGTGAAGGCCACCTATATAGTTAAGTATCAAACTTGATCTCGGTCAGTAGACAAGTGACTGTAAACTATTAATATATATATATAGCTATGGAATGAAGAGCTATGTGAACCTATCACTGAGATACGACCATGTATTTATATCATGAGTAGGCAAATGCCCTGGGGCTGCTCTCCAGTAAGAGATCTGCCTTAAAAAATGGAAGCCGTCGCTAGTCATTAATCATTCCAATCATGTGCAGACCGCAAATTTATAGGTAAACACGTCAACTATAAGTGGCATTCACATCGTACATCAGCGGGCTACACTTTGACACTAAAACAAAGTTCCCAGAGTGAAGTACAAGGAAACTGAGACATGAATTATTCATCAGAGACATGAATTGTTCATCACAATCCCCCCCCCCCAACCCCAGCATTGGAGGCAACACCATAGACATCAATTATTCATAATTATGTAACCACAAAATCTCCATCCCTCCTCCTAGTATTGGAGGCAGTCAGAGAGACCAAATCTCCACCTCCCCCTAGTATTGGAGGCAGTCGGAGACCAAATCTCCATCCCTCCTCCTAGTATTGGAGGCAGTCGGAGACCAAATCTCCATCCCTCCCCCTAGTATTGGAGGCAGTCGGAGACCAAATCTCCATCCCTCCTCCTAGTATTGGAGGCAGTCAGAGACCAAATCTCCATCCCTCCCCCTAGTATTGGAGGCAGTCAGAGAGACCAAATCTCCATCCCTCCTCCTAGTATTGGAGGCAGTCAAGTCAGAGAGACCAAATCTCCACCCCCCCCTAGTATTGGAGGCAGTCAGAGACCAAATCTCCACCTGCTCCTAGTATTGAGGCAGTCAGAGACCAAATCTCCATCCCTCCTCCTAGTATTGGAGGCAGTCAGAGAGACCAAATCTCCCCCCCTCCCCCTAGTATTGGAGGCAGTCAGAGAGACCAAATCTCCACCTCCTCCTAGTATTGGAGGCAGTCAGAGAGACCAAATCTCCATCCCTCCCCCTAGTATTGGAGGCAGTCAGAGACCAAATCTCCATCCCTCCCCCTAGTATTGGAGGCAGTCAGAGACACCAAATCTCCATCCCTCCCCCTAGTATTGGAGGCAGTCAGAGAGACCAAATCTCCACCTCCTCCTAGTATTGGAGGCAGTCAGAGAGACCAAATCTCCATCCCTCCCCCTAGTATATTGGAGGCAGTCAGAGACCAAATCTCCACCTCCTCCTAGTATTGGAGGCAGTCAGAGAGACCAAATCTCCATCCCTCCTCCTAGTATTGGAGGCAGTCAGAGACCAAATCTCCATCCCTCCTCCTAGTATTGGAGGCAGTTAATCTCCACCCTCCTCCGGAGGCAGTCAGAGACCAAATCTCCCCCGTATTGGAGGCAGTCTCGATTATTAATGTGACCACAACCCCCCCCCCCCATCATTGGAGGTGTGGCATGGACCAAGAGAACGAACAAACCCAGGTCAAGGACCCTCCTCGCCACCCGAACTCTGCTCTACATTGCATTTCAGGACTGACCCTTAACCTGACCTGGTTTGGCAGCCATGGCTCCATCAAGCTTTGGAGTAAGGAGCATGGCAGGGTAACGAGGTTTCCAATGATGCGTGCCATGTGTGGGCAGGCTCACAGGAAGCCATACACCCTCCAGACAGATACTTACTACTAGGTCATCTTGCTCGGCAGACCTCATGCCTATATATTGCAACCAAGGAAGACTCGTGAATAGCATGAAAGTGCCGACTCTGAAGTACCAGCATGACAGTGCTTCAGTCCACCAAACAGTTGCTAACTAATAGGCAGCCAGCTATAGGGTCCTAGATTAACTCACAAGGAATGCGGGAAAAGATCTTAAATATAATGACTTCATGACAAGAAGAAAAGGGCTTCGTGCTATATACACACACGAGAGAATTCTTCAGCCATTTTTTAGACGCGAGATAATGGAAATTAATGATTGTCTAATGATATTGACACGAGAAGACAAAAACAACAACAAAACGTTCTCTAGTAGCGATATTTGGTGGAGTAGTCTTTCGGCGACACCACCAACCCTCGTCCCTTACGTGCCCCGCGGTACACAGTCTCCACGATGTCCACCATCTCCTTGGGATCGTCCAGGGCCCAGTTGATCTTGTTGTTGTTGCCCGTGCCCAAGTCAATCATGATGTGCTTGTTGCGGTAGAAGAACATGACCGTGCAGGGGTCGTAGAGTTCGTACATCTTGTTGAAGTCTGATACTTTGTTGATGTCCACCAAGTAGATTGCAGCAAAGTTCTTGCACTGAAGGGGAATCAAGTACAAAGAAACCAAGACATGAATTATTCATCAGAGATTCATCAATTATAGGCATGACTGAGACATGAATTATTCATCAGAGATTCATCACAATTATTAATTATTAGCATGACAACAGTGATGGTAAAGCAGTGTGAGAACCTAGTCACACAATCATTGATCATTAGTTTCCTCATCCACCTGCCCTACATAATTTTTTATTCATCTATAATGCAATTATGCAATTCATCTATAATAGACCCATAACTAATTATATATAATTTTATTTTAAATCCCCCCCCCAATAAGTTGTCATGGACCGCGGTCATCTGTTACTGTGGTCCCTGGAAGCCATCATGCTGTGGAAGCCTGCATATATAGGCACCTATGCTTGCTGTAACCACTCTGAATAAGTGGTCCCTGGAAGCCATCATGCTGTGGAAGCCTGCATATATAGGCACCTATGCTTGCTGTAACCACTGAATAAGATGGCTGTGGAAGCCTGCATATATAGGCACCTATGCTTGCTGTAACCACTCTGAATAAGATGGCTGTGGAAGCCTGCATATATAGGCACCTATGCTTGCTGTAACCACTCTGTAAGATGGCTGTGGAAGCCTGCATATATAGGCACCTATGCTTGCTGTAACCACTCTGAATAAGATGGCTGTGGAAGCCTGCATATATAGGCACCTATGCTTGCTGTAACCACTCTGAATAAGATGGCTGTGGAAGCCTGCATATATAGGCACCTATGCTTGCTGTAACCACTCTGAATAAGATGGCTGTGGAAGCCTGCATATATAGGCACCTATGCTTGCTGTAACCACTCTGTAAGATGGCTGTGGAAGCCTGCATATATAGGCACCTATGCTTGCTGTAACCACTCTGAATAAGATGGCTGTGGAAGCCTGCATATATAGGCACCTATGCTTGCTGTAACCACTCTGAATAAGATGGCTGTGGAAGCCTGCATATATAGGCACCTATGCTTGCTGTAACCACTCTGAATAAGATGGCTGTGGAAGCCTGCATATATAGGCACCTATGCTTGCTGTAACCACTCTGAATAAGATGGCTGTGGAAGCCTGTATAGGCACCTATGCTTGCTGTAACCACTCTGAATAAGATGGCTGTGGAAGCCTGCATATATAGGCACCTATGCTTGCTGTAACCACTCTGAATAAGATGGCTATGGAAGCCTGCATATATAGGCACCTATGCTTGCTGTAACCACTCTGAATAAGATGGCTGTGGAAGCCTGCATAAATAGGCACCTATGCTTGCTGTAACCACTCTGAATAAGATGGCTGTGGAAGCCTGCATATATAGGCACCTATGCTTGCTGTAACCACTCTGAATAAGATGGCCTGCATATATAGGCACCTATGCTTGCTGTAACCACTCTAAATAAGATGGCTGTGGAAGCCTGGCACCTATGCTTGCTGTAACCACTCTGAATAAGATGGTCTGCATATATAGGCACCTATGCTTGCTGTAACCACTCTGAATAAGATGGCTGTGGAAGCCTGCATATATAGGCACCTATGCTTGCTGTAACCACTCTGAATAAGATGGCCTGCATATATAGGCACCTATGCTTGCTGTAACCACTCTAAATAAGATGGCTGTGGAAGCCTGGCACCTATGCTTGCTGTAACCACTCTGAATAAGATGGCCTGCATATATAGGCACCTATGCTTGCTGTAACCACTCTGAATAAGATGGCTGTGGAAGCCTGCATATATAGGCACCTATGCTTGCTGTAACCACTCTGAATAAGATGGCTGTGGAAGCCTGCATAAATAGGCACCTATGCTTGCTGTAACCACTCTGAATAAGATGGCTGTGGAAGCCTGCATATATAGGCACCTATGTTTGCTGTAACCACTCTGAATAAGATGGCCTGCATATATAGGCACCTATGCTTGCTGTAACCACTCTAAATAAGATGGCTGTGGAAGCCTGGCACCTATGCTTGCTGTAACCACTCTGAATAAGATGGCCTGCATATATAGGCACCTATGCTTGCTGTAACCACTCTGAATAAGATGGCTGTGGAAGCCTGCATATATAGGCACCTATGCTTGCTGTAACCACTCTGAATAAGATGGCCTGCATATATAGGCACCTATGCTTGCTGTAACAACTCTAAATAAGATGGCTGTGGAAGCCTGGCACCTATGCTTGCTGTAACCACTCTGAATAAGATGGCCTGCATATATAGGCACCTATGCTTGCTGTAACCACTCTGAATAAGATGGCTGTGGAAGCCTGCATATATAGGCACCTATGCTTGCTGTAACCACTCTGAATAAGATGGCTGTGGAAGCCTGCATATATAGACACCTATGCTTGCTGTAACCACTCTGAATAAGATGGCTGTGGAAGCCTGCATATATAGGCACCTATGCTTGCTGTAACCACTCTGAATAAGACCTGATGAGAACCACATAACCAATCATTAACCAAGATCATGAGAACTATCGTAATGCCACTCATCATATTCTGACAGCCACAAGGCTATTGCAGAGAATTAGCAGCTGATGCATGCTGTCTCTAAGCAATTTTGAAAAGTAATTGCTAATAATGAGGTGACCGCTATCTGACGGTGTCTCCCCCTCACTTTGGCGTTCACAGAATTGACATACTTGCCAATTCAACTTTCCTCCACCCCCTCTGCCCCCCGGATCAGGGCATGCACCCTATGAAACCTTAGAATCTTCGATTAATCTCATTATAACAGGGGCCGGGGGGGAATCTGTTTGATGGGCAAGAAATGGAATATGCCTACCCACTGTTACATAGGCAACATTCTCTCTCAAGAGAAAGGTGAAGCACTAGAAATGAATGACAGCTAATAATAATTGATTACTTCGGCTGGTCTGGGAGGTGTATGGTGTGAGCGTGGGTGGAAAATTAATCTTCAACCAATCAATGATCATGATCACATTTTAATGCCTAATCATTATATACTAATCATTATATAGAGTAGAGCTTCCTCCAGCCACTGGTGCTAATTACAACTGTCTTGCACTTTACTTATGAGCCTGTAACTTGGGCAGGCTGGTTTTGAGGTCCCCAACTTCGACTGCCTGTAACTTGGGCATGACGCAACACTATTTAGTATCAAAAGAGAGCATAGAGAGACCTATCTTTTGAGTTATATATCAAGTTCATACTGTGAAGTGTGCTGAATCTATGGAGCTCTAAAGTCATAAACACAAGTTTCTACAAAACAATATATGGGCCGTACTGTTCATGAATGTTTTAATAATAGAATTTCCTTTATTTTCTTATTAAAATTTTTCCTATTAAAAAACCTTTTCTTTGCTTTGTTGGTTCTGCAGCCTAGATTTAGAAAATGTATATTGCTTGGGCGTGTTCTTATAGACATCCATTTAAGGTACAAGTGCTGGTGCGAGGATGCAATTCCTCATGAGCCCATCCTCGGAGACAACACCAGACCAAGCAGGTGCAGTATCCTCAGTGTCAATGGAGTTCAAGTGAGCGCTCAGTTCTCTTTAGCAAATCACTTTGTTACAGACTTGAAGATCAAGGGAAGACTGAAGTCAGGTTAAGCCAACCATATTCCATCAAATGTCCACAGGGATCATGCAAGCTCCTCCCAGAGAGAAATAGTGGAAGGATATATATATTCTCTCGACGTTTCGTCTAGATGGTCTAGCCTTCATCAGATGAAGGCTAGAGCACTCCGAGAGAATACAATTTGAAGTTGATTATTGAGAAGGTTATTGTAATGTTATTATGTCAACTGAGAGTTCATTGAATATATTATATATATATATACTTAGAAGGTAGTTTGCTGATGAAGGCTACAAATAGTGCTCAATGCTGTGTTAAGGCAGAGCTATTGAATATAGAAAAGTACTGGGATGGCTAGTCCTACTACAGTTTCATGCGAATGCAGTAGGACTAGCCATCCCAGTACTTTTCTATATATATATATTTAATAGCTCTGCCTTAATACAGCATTGAGCACTATTTGTAGCCTTCTCAGCAAACTACCTTCTAAGTATATATATATATATATATATATATATGTAGTGAGTCTATATCTAGGAGTCTATATCTAGGACCAGCATAAAACTCGAGTATAGTCCTAGGATCAAGCTACTGTGTATCCATGTTGCTGCTAAGATTGTGTGGTTATTATACATAGTCCAGCCATAGCAGGTGAACCATTGCCTAACATCAGATCAGAATATCCCATTGGGCAAAGGCACTCTAACCACACCTACGTGCTACTACTAAAGAGGTGTACAAATGCTCCAGATGTGTGCGATGAGTAGGTGATTATTCAAGGGCACCCGGGACAGAGACTGCAGGCTGAAGTTGTGTCGGGAATAATAACATTGTATGTATTCATGTATGAAAAAAAGAAGAGATCTTCCACTTGAAAATCAATTTTAGAAAATTAATTTTCCACCAGCCATGTTTTCACATTTTAGCGCCCAATGAAAAAAACTCATTTTGTAGGCTTCCTCTTGCCAATAATAGTAATTTCAAAGAGCCAGATCGGCCGAGACTTCAGGCATACAGGTTTTGAGGTCTCCCCTTTGACCTGGCTACACGTATGCAACAGTGTTTTAGTATCAAAAGAGAGCAAACAGAGGGCTCTATCTTCTGAGCTACATCACACAGTGAAGTGTGCAGAACCTATGGAGCCTCAAAGTCATAACTACAAGTTTTTAAAAATTATGCTACCATTCTCCCCGTAACCATTCTCCCCGTATCTTCCTGATCCTGATCGAGGTGTACAAGTGGATTCTCAGCCTGCACTTCAGGATGCAAGTGTACCCTGGCCTACACACAAGACAATGTGATGCCATCATTAGGCATTAGGTGCTGACATCTCTATTGTTGAGCATGTCTCCCTGGATGCATCACCAGAGAAACCATCAAGTGCTGATCACGAGAGGATCTTCTATATAGTAGCTAGGTAGGCACGCAGCCTTACTAGTGTTTGGACTAATCTCTCAAGACGTTCTTAACAACAAGCAATCTCTGTGGGACTACCGAATATCACGTTCGAAGAAAAGCAATCGGATCCTTCCCACAATCCTTCCCACAAGATAGTTGTATTAGAGTTGCAAAGGGGTTGTAAGAGCCAGCCATTTGTTGACTGCGTCACGGCAGGTAACAGTTTGATCTCTGCGGCTGTTCATACTCAACTTGTCTTGCAGCGAAAGCTCTTGACTCGTTCCAAGATCCCGCATTGCCCCACAACCGCAAGGTAGATCCTTTTCAGACACCAGAATCGAACACCACCACCAGAAGTGGATTTGGCTTGGGAGCATTAGAAAGAAGCATTACTAAAGGATTTGATGGAGGAAGGAGTATGTTGGTAGCTGCAGATGACACAGTGAGCAATACGGTTCCCACTAACCTCTGTGTTAACGTCCGTCAAAGTAGTGATTTTAAAACCAGGACATAATTGGACCTTACTATTTGGTGGAAGTTACAATATGTCCAAGGAAGCCGGCATTGATCCAGGGAATGTATAGGCTAGCGCAGCCAAGTTTCAGGATCGAGCGATGGCGACAGACCAACAGAGACGGCCCAACACACAAGTGGATTCCAGAGAGCCACCTCCCATGTGAAGCATGTCCACGATGTCTGCATGTTGCTAATTGCTGGTTAACACGATGACTGGGAGGCAATTAGTCATTACTGTGCATTGCCAAGCGATACAAGCAAGAGTAATAAAAATGACCGCCTCTGACATGGCACAGATTGGTGGGAAGCTGACGGCCCAACCTTCACTAACCATATAAATAAAGGGCGTGGCATCCCTCCTATTTGGCCATAAAAGTAAAATGGCCTTCATTTGATTGACGAGGTGCAAAGAGGTCAGGTCATGGTGACCTTCTCCGTCAGTCTGCTCATAATGAATGAGGAAGACAAGAGCGAAGCTAAGAGTGCTTCAGAAGATTAAGTCACAGTGACATTCGTACGTATGCTATGGCCATGCACTGATCCCATACCTTGTCTTGATTGGATACACTTGAGGAGGAACTAACAGCACTACCGACAAGCAACGCACTAGTGAAGGACTGGACACGCCTCTCTCCTCAATACCAGACATCACTCATCTACAAACTCTCAGTTGACATATATACACATACAAAGACAGTCTCCACAATCAACTTAAATATACTTATTCGACGTCGGCTAGATGATCTAGCATTAATTTTTTTTAATGTTCGATAGCATTGCCATATGAAGGCTTGAAAATCAGGTATTTGTTGCAGGACACAAGAAACATTTATCGACCTCGTAAATTTATGTGAACTATATACGCAGCCCATAGCTGGCATCTCTGCACTCAAGGAGACTGCAGAACATGAATATGCTACAAACCAGGCAGGGGGCCGGATGGACATTCCCAGTGTAAAGAGAGTTCACAATATGCCGCTTGCACTAGCGATGCATCAAATTTGTGAATATGAAGTCGCCTGGCTTCGCTTGGACAGACTCGATTTCTATTCTAGTTCTGGTTGGCACGTGTCGGTGAGCTTCATTTGTGTTTCAAGAAGGAAGAAAAAAAAGAAGAAAAAAAAGAAAAGAAAAAAAAGAAGACTGTTTCTCCAAGGAAGATGAAAGGTTGCTTGAGGCAGAGAGGAACTTTCTTAGAATATGTCTGTACCGGACAAGTCATTAATAGATTGAAGGTTAATTAAAACTCGGACATCGTCGGGAAAAATAGATATGAAATATATATATATACATACATATAGAAAAAGCTATTAAAAAAATCGATTAAAAATCAATCGTAGGGTTAAAAAATATACAATAAAGGTAAAAAAAAAAGAAAGAAGCTACATTCTTTATCTACTTGCATAGCATAAAGGCTATAGACGTTCGGACTAAGGGGAAAATATTGAAAAATGCGGACCGTTCAGAATTCAAGCAGCTGTTTCACCGTGATCAAGATGACCGGTCGACTAACCTTGGAGGACTGTGCTTTCTCTGGTTCTGGACGATGATTTTGGACTGTCTCTGAGGGGGAAACAGTTATGAAGAAGGTGATGGCATCTTGTCTTACCTTGGCAATGTTGACCCAGAAGCTCTGCTATCACTAGGCAAAGTAGTCGGGCCTGACTTACCTTCAAGCAAGCCTAGAGCTCTCACTCGAGCTGACAATTTGGATGAAGATGAGAGTGCTTAGCAATGAAGAAGGCATTGACTGTGAGTTTAGCTATAGTTAGCTGTGCAGTGAGTAAGCAGCATGAACTGCAAAGGCTGTTTTAGCTTACTTGTTTGTGGTCCACAAATCAAATGTTTATTTGAGCATTTAAAAAAAACACAGTAGTCACAAAGAGGGACTTTCCCCCCTTCAAACATCACACCATGGTAGACCTCACCCAGTAGTAGTTGACTTGTGTTACGCTTCAATCTTATTGGTTTCTGCATTGTATTTTCTCTCTGTGTTATATGTCCTGTGTATGTGTTCATATTCTTGTGATTCTTTGTGATGGTCTTGCATTGTGCTAGCATGCATATACATATATACTCTGTACAAGTAAAGTAATATGGTTTCATTATTATGAAGACACACAAAACACTCATTCCTGTGATAGGTCTCCTGAACCCTATTTCACATTGTTGCCTAGGCTATTAGAGTATTAACTACATCAAGAATTTTTCTTTTCCTTGTAACCTACTACAATGATAAAAATACCTATATATATATATATGATAAAAATATCATTTATACGTGAAGGTAGTGTCAGGTATCTCCTAACCCAGCAGAACCCTCGATAGGTCAGGGAAGTCATCAAGGCCAAGTGGAACTACCTGTGGCAGAGACTCAACTTTGAAGGGAAGGTGTGAACCACTTGAATATAAAAATGTCTGCACATAGCTAGATATCATTGGAAGCATAATTATGTGAGCTCAATGCATATATCCATATATGGTCATAAAGGACTTGGGTGCTTGCTGCCATAAATGGAGCAAGATCCTAGTCCTCGGGGGCTGGGAGTTCTGTGGATGTGAACGAGCTGGAGTCAATGATAATATTATCTAAAGTACTTTTACTCAGTGTTGCTTAGTCAAGTTACTTAACCAGTTTTACCCCCCTACAGGTAGCTTAATATTTTTTTGCTGTCTAGACACCCATCAAAATAAGAGTTGCCATTTAACCGTTTCACCGCCGTATCCGCCATATGGCGGAGTTGTAAATGACCGCGACAAAAACAAATATATAAAATCGTTAGTTTTAGCTACGCATGTGCTAAATATACATGGGGATGTCCCTTGCTTTGCTAGAGCTGGAATTAAAATAGCTGACGTATGGTGCCTAGGTAACCAAGGTATTCGTGACGTCAAACTCAGCTGATCGATTAAAAAATGGCTTCTAGACTAAATTGGACGATGTTTTGGCAATGCTGGATGACGACGAATTCGGTCTGTCTGAGGTTGAAAGCAGTGATGAGGAAGGAGAAGGGCCTACCACGGAGAACAGACTAGAGATCCTGAAGAGCTAGCAACTCTGAATGACATCGTAGATTCAGAACTTTTTTTTGCCAGTCCAGAGATAGTAGCGCTGATTTGCGTAGGGATCCAGGTCTTGAGACTGACGATGGTGAAGAACAGGAACAAGATGTCCCAGGAAAATAAATAGCCATACACATGTAAGATCCTTTAGGCATTACTGCTTTTTTTCTGACTTGTATAAAAAATAGCATTTACCTGGGTACTTCGCGGGTACTAGCTATCCATCTATATAGCTATAATAATATAAAGCTAGTAGGTAGTTTGTTAGCTATGGTTTCTAATTATCTGCCCTAGTAAAATATGACACTGTCATTTTATTATATTTACATCATGATGTAATCTCTGTCCATATTCTGCCTAAAAATACAATCAAAACAAACAATCAAATGTTATAATGATATTCATCGTATGTGGTCAGTTGCTAGGCAACCTACAGTTGACCACAATGTTTGTCAACACCAATGCTATAACATCAACCATGGTTGCTAGGGACATTTGTGCACTCCTGGTTGAATATAAAATATTATGTAAAATAACGTCACTATTTAAAAAAAGTGCTGTGTAAATCCAGCGGTGGAAGGGTCAAGTTAAAATGAGATTCACCTCAATGTGGTATGTTTCTATGGCAACAAACATTAACAACAATGTTGGTCAATACAAATGCTATGAAAAGTGGTATGGTTGCTAGGGAGTTTTACGAAGTATTGCTGAGATAGCAAGGCATGTTATTTAGTTTTATAAAATAAAATCACCAGTGAAATGGTTAAGAGTGTGTGAGGGGTAATAAGAGTGTGCAAGGGGTGATAAGAGTGTGTGAGGGGTGATAAGAGTGTGTGAGGGGTGATAAGAGTGTGTGAGGGGTGATAAGAGTGTGTGAGGGGTGATAAGAGTGTGTGAGGGGTAATAAGAGTGTGAGGGGTGATAAGAGTGTGTGAGGGGTGATAAGAGTGTGTGAGGGGTGATAAAGAGTGTGCGAAGGGTGATAAGAGTGTGTGAGGGGTGATGAGAGTGTGTGAGGGGTGGTCACACTGGTGCTACTTCTTTCTTGTCATACAGACCTACTGGTTACGTTTGTGTGTTTTTGTGTGTTTTTAAATAACTCATTGCAACAACTTTTATTCCAAAACAAACCTTTAAAAACCACTTCAAGTGTGATAACAATCTCTTGGGGAAAGATTCAGCTCCATCGAGTAGGCAGAGGTAAGTTTCACCATGGAGGCTACATCTTGCTACCTCTACAACACAACCTAGAGCAAGGAGATCCTTTAGGAGGGCATCTCTGGTCAAAAGTGAAGTGATCCAGAGTGATTCCAGGCAAGTCAAGGTACCAGTGCAGTTTTCCTCTACAGAATAGCATCCAGAAACACTGCTCAAGGCCATCGAGATACTTGCTCTTGACAGCAGCTGCAACTGCTAGCCATTATATACACGCACAGTAGGAGGCCTCTTATTCGATCAGGACCGGAGGGTGTTCGGATAACTGAACTTCAGGTCTTCAGCTTGGCCTAGCTCTTCATAAAATCGTGGACAGTTGCCATTTCCAACATTGTAATCCACCGCTACTTTAGCTAAATTCTCTAGGGAAATAGAGATGTACATACCTATGTTAGAGTCCTGTTGAGCTCCAGTCTGATTATACAAATAGCAGGGTTTCATTTAGGGGGCGGGCGGACCGCAGTCGGCTTTTTGCAACCCCCCCCCCCCCCTTTGAAAATTGTATTATTAAAATTCGTTAGAAACTTTGTCACATCTTTAACCCTTAAAATCCAGATTCCTCCAGTTGCCCCCCTTGGATAATTTTCTAATGAAACCCTGAATAGAGTCAGGTACCTATGATAGAGTCCTGCTGGTAGCACCAGTCTGATCATAGAAATAGAGTCAGGTACCTACCTATCAGGGTTTCATACAGGGGGTGGGGGGACCTGGGATTCCCCCCCCCCCCCTCCACAACCAGAGTTTCCCCACCCCCCAGGACTTTTCATGTCATATTATAATTAGTGCAACATTGACATTTTGCTAACATTATAGTAATTAAGTAATTTTTATAAAGCAATACATTTAGCAAGTGACTGAGTGTGGCATACTTTTCTCCCCCACTCCAACCCAAACTCCTGTATGAACCCCTGCCTATGTTAGAGTCCTGTTGGATGGGAAGCCTTCAGCGTGGTTCATCGTGGTTCATGACGTACTCAAACCAACTAAAGTCACGCCTCCCAGCAATCTGGAGAGTAACATAACACAGGGGGTTGTGGCCGGGTTGGGCAGAGTACATCATAGAGACAAAGGACAAAACCTACCCATCACAATACTCGAACATCAGATTTGGCGCAAGCCTTTTTCAACAAAAAATTGAATATTGGCACTTATATAGGATGCCTGAAGGTTATGTCCTGAAAGTTTGGAACTATGCGTGTTGCCTTTGAGCTGGAACATAAAACAGTCTGCCCTCCAGGAAGCACTCAAATTAATTATTGAGATTGCATTCCGGGTCGCCAGGACGCCTGTGAAAGGCGAAGCCCCACACTACTAACTAGGTACGAGTGTGAGACCATTGGAACCTCCCACCTTGCCGAGGCATTCCCATCAGTTGAGAACTCTGGTTATGTCATCTGCACAAGTCAGTTCTGTGAAGCCCCACACTACTAACTTGGTACGAGACCATTGGAACCCCCCACCTTGCCGAGGCATTCCCATCAGTTGAGAACTCTGGCTATGTCATCTGCACAAGTCAGTTCTGTGAAGCCCCACTACTAACTAGGTACAAGACCATTGGAACCTCCCACCTTGCAGAGGCATCCCCATCAGTTGAGAACACTAGCTATGTTGTCTGCACAAGTCAGTTCTGTGAAGCCCCACACTACTACCTGTATAAGCCAGGTAGAATTGCAACAGCAGCTGAAGAAGTTGTGGCCCTGGACATATCCAGGGGAACCTACAGGAGAAAATTAAAAATAAAAAAAATTTTTAATGGTTACGATTTTGGAGTTCCTTACACTCTGGACACTTCACTGGATATTAGCTCACTAGATAGGTCTCTCTGTGTGCTCTCTTGATACAAAAAAATGTTGCTTAGGTATGACCATGCCCGAGTTACCTGCAGTCAATGTGGGGGTACCTCATAATATGACTGCCCGCAAGTGTGGCTGCTGATTGTCAAGTGCTAGACAGTTGAAATTAGTGTCAGTGGCAGGAGTACTGTACTACACCAGGGAGGGTTTTCAATAGGCGCTAAAACATGGTAAGGTAGTGGAGAGTGCGCTTTGAAAACCTGTTCTCTTTCCCAGTGCCCATGCCTGACTACCTGGTCATGTCTTAGCAGTTAGTGAAGATGCTCGTCCCGTAGAATGACTTCCTCTTCCCACCGACACAAATTTCAGCTGTTTAGCACTTTACAATCAGCATCCACACTTGCGGTGGATTTAGGCACTCAGATTTTGAGTTGCCCTCACTTTAACTCGGCATGGTTTTACACATGCAACATATTTAACATCACAAGATCACACGGAGAGATCTATCTTATACCAAGTTCATCGAGTGGAGTGTGCAGAAGCTATGAGGCTTCAAAGTATCATCAAGTCGTTGTTTTTAAAAGGGGTGTGCCACTCCCCTCACTCGCGAGGGGTAAAAGTGCGCCGACCAAACTGAATGTAAAAGCTTCTCGTTGACCCTAAAACGGGTGCACCAGTTGTGCACCAGCTTACAACTGCCACAGTTCTGTACACGAGGAGAGTTCTAGCTGTTGTTGCAATAAATATCGTTTAGACAGGTTTTTGAACTCGCGGTAAGATCCACCTCTGTAATGTGGGCACATAGGTACACACCTCTGTACTGTGGGCACATAGGTATTCACCTCTGTAATGTGGGCACATAGGTACACACCTCTGTAATTTGGGCACATAGGTACACACCTGTAATTTGGGCACATAGGTATTCACCTCTGTAATGTGGGCAATGTATTCACCTCTGTAATGTGGGCACATAGGAACACACCTCTGTAATGTGGACGCTAGGTACACACCTCTGTAATGTGGACGCATAGGTACACATCTCTGTAATGTGGGCACATAGGTATTCACCTCTGTACTGTGGGCACATAGGTATTCACCTCTGTAATGTGGGCACATGTATTCACCTCTGTAATGTGGGCACATAGGAACACACCTCTGTAATGTGGACGCATAGGTACACACCTCTGTAATGTGGGCACATAGGTACACACCTCTGTAATGTGGGCACATAGGTACACACCTCTGTAATGTGGGCACATAGGTACACACCTCTGTAATGTCTTCAGCTAATCATTCCTGATGAAACCTCATCATTCCTGATGAAGGCTAGAGCACCTCATCATTCCTGATGAAGGCTAGAGCATGTAGTCGTAACATTGAGAGAGTAGAAAATGGTTGAGGTCACTGTAATTTCGCTATGTCAACTGAGAGTTCATTGAGAATTGATTATTTGCCTGGTCTTCCAGGCCTCCTCCACCTTCTACCCTTCGGTCTCCTACCTTCCCTTGGTCTCCCCCACCTTCCAGGCCTCCTCCACCTTCTACCCTTCGGTCTCCTACCTTCCCTTGGTCTCCCCCACCTTCCAGGCCTCCTCCACCTTCTACCTTTCCAAAGACTGTTCCAACATGCACCCGAATTTTCTACCCATCTAGCCCACATTCCACCATTAAAATGTTAACACAGATTGTTATTTGGAGATCAGTTAGTTATCAGTTACGCATTCAAAGTGAATAACTTGATTGGACATTGTGATTAACTGTGTATTTGTTGTTTCTCTCCCAGCATATCTGAGAATGGAGTGTTCTTCGTTGGAGAAGAATAAGAGAGAATTAACCCACTGTGCGCACTTTTTGAGAACAGGGGCAGGTTGGCCCAGGCAAACCGCAAAATGCCTCAGCCTTCTCCAGTGCCTACTCGAGCTTCAATTTGAAGTCGGCCCATTCCATTGCTCCGCCCACCTCCGGTGCCAGATCACCTCCTTTCCGACAAGTTGAAGGTAGTCACTTAAAAAAGTGGGACTACTAAAGCATTTAAAAATAACTCTGACAAATTTCCCCAATTTAGAATAGAAATGTTTCTTCTTTTGAACAACAGAGACCAATTAAACTAAAAGAAAATAATAAAAATGCTTCTGCCGGGAGATCGGCGCTAACTGCCGGGAGACCTACGCTCATTTGCACTGTTTCTTAAGGCCAATAGGATCTGACGAGGTCTGACCAGGTGGTCCTTTAAAAATAAAAAAATTATCATCATACCTTTGCACACATTCATGCTATGGTTATATACTAAGATGTAGCCAGTGCAGTATGCCTGCTGGTGGTAGTTTTTGATTTGTAATATGTTTATCTTTTGGAACTACAAGGTGGAATGTGAAGTGGAATTGCCTCTGAAAACTTTTACATCGCTACTCTCCAGAATCAAGTCTTGAATGGCTATATATAACAACTGTGATTGGTAGAGCCAAGTCTTGAATGGCTATATATATATAACAACTGTGATTGGTAGAGCCAAGTCTTGACTGGCTATATATATATAACAACTGTGATTGGTAGAGCCAAGTCTTGAATGGCTATATATAACAACTGTGATTGGTAGAGCCAAGTCTTGACTGGCTATATATATATAACAACTGTGATTGGTAGAGCCAAGTCTTGACTGGCTATATATATATAACAACTGTGATTGGTAGAGCCAAGTCTTGAATGGCTATATATATATATATAACAACTAGAGCCAAGTCTTGACTGGGTATATATATATAACAACTGTGATTGGTAGAGCCAAGTCTTGACTGGCTATATATATATAACAACTGTGATTGGTAGAGCCAAGTCTTGACTGGCTATATATATATATAACAACTGTGATCAAGTCTTGACTGGCTATATATATATAACAACTGTGATTGGTAGAGCCAAGTCTTGACTGGCTATATATATATAAAAACTGTGATTGGTAGAGCCAAGTCTTGACTGGCTATATATATATAACAACTGTGATTGGTAGAGCCAAGTCTTGACTGGCTATATATATATAACAACTGTGATTGGTAGAGCCAAGTCTTGACTGGCTATATATATATAACAACTGTGATTGGTAGAGCCAAGTCTTGACTGGCTATATATATATAACAACTGTGATTGGTAGAGCCAAGTCTTGACTGGCTATATATATATAACAACTGTGATTGGTAGAGCTGTACAAATACTACAGAGCGAGAGTTTTTAATAAGTGGATTTGTGTTCATGTGAAGGGAGTCTAAATTATCAACTTACAAAACCTTGTCGTTACCACTTTGGAGCGCTGCGCACTTCACTGGATGTTAGCTCAAGTGATAGCTCTCTCTGTGGGCTCGCTTTTCATACTAAAAAAAGTTGGATAGGTAGAAGAGAGGAGGATGTTCGAATGGAGTACGCAAGAGGAGGATGCTCAAATGGAGTACGCAAGAGGAGGATGCTCGAATGGAGTACGCAAGAGGAGGAGTGCTCGAATGGAGTATGCAAGAGGAGGATGCTCGAATGGAGTACGCAAGAGGAGGAGTGCTCGAATGGAGTATGCAAGAGGAGGATGCCCGAATGGAAGAGGAGGATGCTCAAATGGAGTACGCAAGAGGAGGATGCCCGAATGGAGTACGCAAGAGCAGGATGCTCAAATGGAGTACGCAAGAGGAGGATGCTCAAATGGAGTACGCAAGGAGACTTACATTTGACTGCACCAAGCAGGAAGAACGAATCTAGTTGAAAAATGCTCGTTACTTGACCGAGGCTCGTTAGCGCACACCCACTTCACACACACACTTTTTTGTTGGGAAAAACATGCACTGCTATGCGGACGGTTCATTTCTGTTTGCTACCGTTGCATTGGGTTTTTAGCCATTTCCAGCATGTGTTGTTCAACAATGTATCCAACCTAACCTGCACCTATATATTATATTCAAATAGTGTGTGTCAGCACAGGTCTGTATGCATGTGTCAGCACCTGTATGAATGTGTCGGCACCTGTATGCATGTGTCAGCACCTGTATGCATGTGTCGGCACCTGTATGCATGTCTCAGCACCTGTATGCATGTGTCAGCACCTGTATGCATGTGTCAGCACCTGTACAGTGTATGCATGTGTCAGCACCTGTATGCATGTGTCGGCACCTGTATGCATGTGTCGGCACCTGTATGCATGTGTCAGCACCTGTATGCATGTGTCGGCACCTGTATGCATGTGTCAGCACCTGTATGCATGTGTCGGCACCTGTATGCATGTGTCGGCACCTGTACAGTGTATGCATGTGTCAGCACCTGTATGCATGTGTCAGCACCTGTACAGTGTATGCATGTGTCAGCACCTGTATGCATGTGTCGGCACCTGTATACATGTGTCGGCACCTGTATGCATGTGTCGGCACCTGTATGCATGTGTCGGCACCTGTATGATGCATGTGTCGGCACCTGTATGCATGTGTCGGCACCTGTATGCATGTGTCGGCACCTGCATGCATGTGTCGGGACCTGCATGCATGTGTCGGCACCTGCATGCATGTGTCGGCACCTGTATGCATGTGTTGGCACCTGTATGCATGTATCGGCACCTGTATGCATGTGTCGGCACCTGCATGCATGTGTCAGCACCTGTACAGTGTATGCATGTGTCGGCACCTGTATGCATGTGTCAGCACCTGTATGCATGTGTCGGCACCTGTATGCATGTGTCGGCACCTGTATGCATGTGTCAGCACCTGTATGCATGTGTCGGCACCTGTATGCATGTGTCGGCACCTGTACAGTGTATGCATGTGTCAGCACCTGTATGCATGTGTCAGCACCTGTACAGTGTATGCATGTGTCAGCACCTGTATGCATGTGTCGGCACCTGTATGCATGTGTCGGCACCTGTATGCATGTGTCGGCACCTGTATGCATGTGTCGGCACCTGTACAGTGTATGCATGTGTCAGCACCTGTATGCATGTGTCAGCACCTGTACAGTGTATGCATGTGTCAGCACCTGTATGCATGTGTCGGCACCTGTACAGTGTATGCATGTGTCGGCACCTGTATGCATGTGTCGGCACCTGTACAGTGTATGCATGTGTCGGCACCTGTATGCATGTGCCAGCACCTGTATGCGTGTATGTATGTGTCAGCACAGGTCATGGACTTCAACAACCTTCTGCTCTGGAAAGAGCCTCGGGCTTTCTTAGCCATAGTAAAAATGGCCCAGGGCTAAAAGTGGTCTGCTTAGATGTTTTTTAGTTCCAAATATAGTCCTGGGTACTAGTTCTAGCTCTAAATCTAGTGCTCACCTCCACGCTACCCTAGTCAGAGGTAACTGCCGCTGAGGCTCACCACTTCGCAGGGAGCATGGGCCCAGTAAGCACGTCTGTGAGCCACTGGTGGGAGGCTCCTGCACTTCGCAGGGAGCATGAGCTGCTACCCAGTAAGCACTTACTGCAGCTGTGAGCCACTGGTGGAGGCTCCCACACTTCGCAGGGAGCATGAGCTGCTGCTACTCACTAAGCACGTACTGCAGCTCTGAGCATGTCAGCCCAACCTGACATACCAAGTTAAAAGACACAGTTTGTATGCAGACACACCATTCAACTTTAAATTAGACTCTTGACCACTTTTAGCCTAAACCATTTTTGGCATGAATCACACTGACCACACCCATTCTCCTACTCTAGCACTAATGGCCACCAGGAAAGAGTACATGGTGACCATAGCCACGGTGATGCAATACCCAAATGTGGAGTGTAATCTGATTAGTTGAGAGCATACACTCCTGATTTGTGATGTACGTACCTGGACCGACCAACACCTCTTATCCTAAACCTCTTATCTTTGCCACATGTTGCTTTCCTCATCATTAGGTTCATGAAGCTATGAGGTTAAGGTAAAGGGTCGACAACACTAGAAACTAGTGTACTGAAACTTGCTGCAAGCTGGCTTCACAGCTCAACAAGCTTAGCTTTTTTGGCGTGGTAATTCTATTGGACGTTCTTGTCAAGTATAGTCAAGTATAGAGTGCCTAACGCTATTCACTTGTTCTGGTTACCATAGAAATATTAATAAATGTGGAATAATATAGCTTCCGCCTAAAATTTTACTCCCAATTTTACTTAACTTGTACAGCATTTGACTCACCTTGTCCGCTATTTTGTATAGTATTTCATCCATCTGCATACAAGTGGGATCCCAGTCATGACCGAATCTCACGACAACCACCCTCTCCTCTTCTGACAGTATAGCTTGATCTACTTGCCACCCATTGTGGAGGTGAGGGAGCATATAAGACATGGCTACTCTCTCTCTCCCCAAATAAACCAAACTAAGGCTAGCTGTGGTTCACGAATGTGCTCCAATTAGAAACAAACGTTTTTGTTGACACCTGCGACCCTCCACCTCCTCCTCTCCAGACCACGCCCCCTCTGGTTCAGACGCTTGGCAACTCGAGAAAATGGTCTTACGCGCATGTGCAATCCGAGGCTAACCACCATGAACACCTGACAACAACAAAATCAACATCAAACAACACAAAGCCCCACCCATTAAACTAAAATACCAAAATCACCCATACAATAATGGTGATTTTTTTTTGGCTGACTTCAAACTGACTTCAAACTGCTCGACAGCTTTCGATGGTTTTGTTCGCCGCAATTCAGGACAATATAAATATACGCGCAATCATATAGCTTTTGAAATACAATAGCATTATTTTAATGATGTAGAGTTATGATAATTAAGTGAGCTGTGGGATGCGGCCCTCTGCTGTTGCCAGGGTTACATCCACATCTTTGACTGGCTCTTGAACGAGGGTTGGGTCTTTCCGCAGCCAGATTTGTTCTAGCCACATGCGCCAGCCCCACCCACATAAATACAGCATGCGCGTAAGTACATCAAAATCCAAAACAAATCCCGCGACAAACTCTCTCCAGCTGAAAATGTCCAGAAAAACGTGAGCGGAACATTTTGTGTGCTGTGTGGATTCAGATTCTTTGCCAGGATTGCTAACCGTGAGAAACAATGACCTGCAACTACGCTGTAACCGCCTACAAGCCCACCGCAGTCACTGCCGTTTTGACTGGGAATTTTACAGCCCCTGATGAACTAAATCTACTCGTGATCAAGGGTAACAACTTGGTTGTCAATCTGGTGACTGCTGAGGGATTGAAGCAAGTTACAGATGTCAATATTAATGGCAGGGTCAGCATTGCCAAGCTTGTAAGACCAAAGGTTGGTAAATTTTCTATATGCAGCACACCTTGGGTTATGTATTTGCACTATCATCAATGTGCATGCAGCACATAGGGAATTGTAGATTTACCTCTGCGCATGTCTAGGAGGCAGTTACTAGGTGGTTTTGTATATATTACTTCATGCATGTCATTACTTTGGTGTGTGGTGAGTGGTGAGATGTGGTTATGTAAATGTCACTTTTGCTATCTTCCAGGAGTTATAGTGTTGGCTGCATTAGAGCTGATTTTCTTTGCTGATAATAGCTATTGAGCAATGCTTGTGGAAGTTTAGCTGAACTTGAGTTGACAGCAATTAGCCTTGCAGCAGTTTCATGGACCAGTTCCCTTAGCTGAAGTACTAATCTACAGTGAAAGGTCTTGACAAAACCTGTAGACATAATATTTGTATCCCATACCAATACTAGATAGCTGAGCACATATTGTGCTCATTGTGAGTATTATAATACTATAACTTTTAATAATAATGAGCCAAAATTCTGAGCAACAGTAAACTAGTCAGCCTTTGTTAGAGGCCCACGTCCATCTATCGTGGACTAGGTTACTGTGGAGGCAGGCTTAAAAGCCCTCAAGGCTAAGTACAAGCAAGCCTCAAGCCTTTGTTAGAGGATTACCAGCCCTCATGGACTAGGCTGGTGTGGAGGCAGGCCTCACAGCATTTGTTAGACTCAGGCCAAGCTATCACTGGACCAGGCTTGTGTGGAGGCAGGCATCACAGCATTTGTTAGAGGCTGAGGCCCAGCTGTCACTGGACCAGGCTTGTGTGGAGGCAGGCCTCACAGCATTTGTTAGAGGCTGAGGCCCAGCTATCACTGGACCAGGCTTGTGTGGAGGCAGGCCTCACAGCATTTGTTAGAGGCTGAGGCCCAGCTATCACTGGACCAGGCTGGTGTGGAGGCAGGCCTCACTGCCTTGAAAGCTGAGCTACAGCAGGCCTCTGATGTCTGGAGGAATTACTCATTAGCTATTCCTGTGTGCTTGGTAAGGTTACTAGCACAACCAGAGCAGATAATAGTGTTTGAATCATCTCGAATTACACAAGCTCTAGGGTCAAGCTCGAACATAATTTTATACTGAACATCAAACGATAAAATATCGTCCTGTAGATGCATATTTCTTCGATTGTCCCGGCAAAGCAGCACATTCCACTGGCACATGTTTTATGTTGGCAGTTGTCCCTTTGTGTAGTGGGTTCAGAGGTCACTGTGACCAATGGTGGGTTCAGAGGTCACTGTGACCAATGGTGGACTGCAGTGGTCTTGCGTAGCTGATACCTTGGTCTAGTCTGCCCTGCTTTGCCTTGGTAGTTGTGTTGGTGAGATTACTACGTAATCGACGACCGAGCCACTTGGCTTGGAGTGACCACGAGCCACTTGGCTGGTTCCCAACTCCTCAGGCCTTGGACATCTTCACAGTGAGGTCAGGACTGCTTCACTGCAGGACAGAACCAGAGCACACATACACCCACACATCCACGGGGTGTTTTTTGTGTGTGTTATGTTATTTGTGTTATACTGTGTTGTGTTGTGGTGTGTTGTGTTACATTGTGTTATGTTATAGTGTTGTGTTGTACTGTTTTGTGTTGTGTTATATTATGTTATGTTAGTGTTGTGTTATACTGTGTTGTGTTGTATTATGTCGTGTTACATTGTGTTATGTTAGTGTTGTGTTATGTTGTGTTATGTTGTGTTTTTTTGTTTTTTTTATGGGGAAGTGGGAGGGAGAAGTTGGCCATCCTTTGGATCTGGTTCCCCCCCTCCTGAATGACCCGAGCAACCAAACTTCCAAACTTAAAAAAAAACTTGGGGGACCTGCAGCTGATGTTGATAAGATGATGTTGCTTTAGACCGACAGACATAGCTAGCCCTTTCTCCTTGGAGCTACGAAAGAAAAGGTTCCTGTGCCTCTTGGATACACCTATCAGCGCAGCCAATCAAATATCAGTATTTGAAAACATGATGATTGGATGGTGTGATTTGTTTTTCAGTAGAAGGTGAAAATTTGCACCTCTTAGAAAGTTGGTTCTGTGTGGTCTGGAGGAATTGGCACTTGCACGCGTGCAAAACATGTCTTACGTTTTTTTCCCAGTGGCTTGCCTAGTGACGAGGTCAAAGTTTCTGAGAGACAGACTGAAGTGAGAAATATCATGTCACGTGCATATATACTTATTTCTTTGTTGATGCTTTTTATGACAACATGTGTGAAGTTTGCCACCCCCGAATTTGTAGAATTCGGGGGTGGATAGCGGTGTCACAATTGGAAAACTCACAATTGGAGGGCTCACAATTGGAGGGCTCACAATTGGAGGGCCACAATTGGATAGCTCACAATTGGATAGCTCACAATTGGATGGCTGACAATTGGAGGGCTCACAATTGGAAGGCTCACAATTGGATAGCTCACAATTGGATGGCTGACAATTGGAGGGCTGACAATTGGAAGGCTCACAATCTAGAAGAGTGTCCTATTAAAATTACAATTGGTATGACAAATATCCTGTCACCTTATTCCTGTTATGTGCATATATATATATATGTATATATATATGCATGCAGGGTCAGGGTTTCATACAGGGGGGGGGGGACCTGGGATGTGTCCCCCCCCCCCCCCCAGGATTTTTAAAAATTATGATGTCATAGTGCAACATTGACATTGACATTTTGCTAACATTATAGTAATTTAGAAAATAATTTTATAAAGCAATACGACAATTTTTCTCCTAGAATATGTCCAAAATTGTCCGAAATTGCACTAAAATCTACGAAGTCAGTTCAGGCCCTTCAATTGCGATTCGCATGAGCCTAGCAAGGTTGATGTCACTTAGTCTATTTCGAAGACGTGTCTTCACAATCTTCATCCGACTAAAAGAACGTTCGACAGTAGCTGTTGCAATTGGAAGAGTTAGCAAAATATCCAGTAACTTGAAAATCTCTGGGAAGATCTCTTTGTATGCTCCTGAAAGCTCCATCTCTGTCTTCATATCCTGTAGAGTGGGTGGTTTACTTAGTTTCTTTTTCTCCATCATTTTCTTCTTCTCTTGTGCCAAGACTCTCTTAAAAACTCTCCACTCGGCAAAGATTTCTTCTCCATCCACGAGAGGTGGAGAAGTGAGGGTTTCACCATCAAACTCTACAGTTGCTTCTTTCCCATAGAAGTTAACTAGAGTGGGCGATGCTAAGCTGGATATTTTTCTCCCCCCCCCCAACCAAAAATCCTGTATGAAACCCTGGCATGTATGTATATATGTATATATATATGCATGCATATATATATGTATATATATATATATATACATGTATATATATGCATATATGTATACATATTTCTTAGAGGTTGTCCACTAATTGCACTTGTGTATAGGAATGCTAGTTTAGAATTGGTTGTAAGAGTGCTCCTCTGACCCACGGTTTAGTCATGGCCGAATCCTGTCCCGGAAGACTAGCTGCTGGGGTAGCTGGTGTTATCTTGACAAAGATGCTGCTAGAGATGTTGCTAAAGATGTTGCTAAAGATGTTGCTAAAGATGTTGCTAAAGATGTTGCTAAAATGTTGCTAAAGGCATTTCTAAAGATGTTGCTAAAGATGTTGATAAAGATGTTGATAAAGATTTTGCTAAAGATGTTGATAAAGGCGCTGCTACTGATGTTGCTAAAGATGTTGATAAAGATGTTGATAAAGATTTTCCTAAAGATGTTGATAAAGGCGCTGCTACAGATGTTGCTGAAGATGTTGCTGAAGGCATTGCTAAAGATGTTGATAAAGGTGTTGCTAAAGATGTTGCTAAAAATGTTGCTAAAGACATTGGTAAAGATGTTGCTAATGATGTTGATAAAGACATTGGTAAAGATGTTGAAAGGTGTTGATAAAGGTGTTGATAAAGGTGTTGCTAAAGATGTTGCTGAAGGTGTTGCTAAAGACGTTGCTAAAGACATTGCTAACGATGTTACTAAAGACGTCGATAAAGATGTTGCTAAAATGGGCTAATTCTTCCATTCCAAGAATTAGTACACCTCCTTCCTGACATCAGGTGCACCAGGTCAAAGATGAGAACTGACCGGAATGCCACAGAAATGGCCAAAATATCCTTGAGTGAGCTACATAGATGAATTATGTATGTGTTCTCTGTCCCAAAAAGGTGGGGGGGGAATTTGCTTAATTAAAACTTTCGTTGGCTGGTCCTTATAGATCATGCAAAGTTTGGTCCGGATCCCACTTGTAACTCACGCCCCCCGGAGTTAGAAGCCAGCGTACACATTCACAAACAAATGTTTTGTGCCTTATACAGAATACGTAGTCATGAATGCTACAGTAGGCATGGAGTGGAGAGCAAAGAGAAAGAGGGGAATATCTAGAGCATGTTGAAGAAGTGGGTCACTATGTCCATCCTGCTCTCCTGTCGGTCATGCAGAAGCTCTCACTTCCTCTGCAGCTGATTATGTTTGGTATTATTTTTTGGTATGAGTGTCATGGGGGCAGGGGGGTTTGGTGGGCAGGGGGTTTGGTGCTTCTGGGGGGTTAGGGCCTGAGTGGGAGGTGGTTTTGGAGGGCTTGTGGGGAGGGTGGGGGGTAGGGTCTGGGGGGAGGTGGTTTTGGAAATTTTCCGGGGGGGGGGGAGGGGAGGGTCAGGGTTGGTTGTTAGGGACTTGGTTTGTTGTTGGTCCTGGCTTGTTCTGCCGTCTTGTAAGGGGGTGAATCAGCTATTAAACCGTGCAGCCCATTCTCACTTGCTCAGCGCAGATAGGCCAGCCTAACCTCCAAACAGCTGTTGGTCATGCTCTCAACCATTCTCTTTGCTATGACAACCATTCCCTATTTGCATGCACAGGACTGCATTATTTGGGGAGCGTGACCTGTTCATATTTTGACGGCTGCTGAACAGGATAGAGACAGTAGATAGATATGGAGATGGATGCACATGCCATCCATGTCCAGCAATAAAAGTTTTTCACCCCCCCCCCCCACTGGGGGTTTCCTTCACTTGCCAATTACAATTAGGCCGAGTTTTTGCCCCTCCCCCCATCCTACACACAAACACACATGTCCTTATGTAACTTTATAGAATTTTTTTAAATTTTATCATGTTTTTGAGTAGTTAAGGACGGCGAGGGGGGGGGGGGGGGGGGGGGGGGGGGGGTGGATATGTCTTTCTCTTGGTGGTGCAGGCAGGGGAACATACCCTAGTCCCCTCCCCAAAGAAAACCCCGGAAGTATATGATGTGAATTTCTTGTTATTAAGTGATTATTCAAGTTTGCCGAATGTTGTCATTTGAGTTGTTGTTATTATTTGTTGTTGTTGTTAGGATGAGGTGAAGGACTCTCTCGTGTTCATGACGGCACGCTACAACTTGGCCGTGGTGTCTTACGACTCGGAGTCGGGCGAGGTCGTCACCAGGGCCTACGGAAATATAAAGGTGTGCTTTAATTGCAGTTTATGTATTGAAGATGAATCACAGCCATCCTCCAAGAAAGTATTCTATATAAAACACACCACCCTCAAGAAGTGTATTCTATATAATGTTCATCCACCTTCAAAGCAACCCAAACCAGCGGCAGAATGAATGACGTGATAATACTCTCATTCTATTGGAAGGCCTAGGATCAAAGCAAAGGCACATGTCATCTGTGCAGATGGAATAATTATTTCATTCAGGATCAAGTCCAGGCTTTGAATGCATGTAACTTTGCTGTGGCTATGGCAATGTGACCTTTTATGTTAGCTTAAAAGAACACAGAGAGATATATTTTAAATGATATTTAATGAACTATGAACCATGTGGAAGTTACAGAGCTCTAAACCTCTCCTCTCCTCTCCTTCTTGCTTGCCTCCGTTGGCGGACCAGAACTTGCTTCAAACATGTTGCAAACCTCAACACAGCCTCCAAACACTCCAAGGCTGTGTTCTAGAGTGCCTTGAGGGTCCACTAACTAAGAGCTGGTTCCTGTCTGTCAGAGTATCTTGAGGGTCCACTAACTAAGAGCTGGTTCCTCTCTGCTAGAGTGCCTTGAGGGTCCACTAACTAAGAGCTGGTTCCTCTCTGCTAGAGTGCCTTGAGGGTCCACTAACTAAGAGCTGGTTCCTCTCTGCTAGAGTGCCTTGAGGGTCCACTAACTAAGAGCTGGTTCCTCTCTGCTAGAGTGCCTTGAGGGTCCACTAACTAAGAGCTGGTTCCTGTCTGTCAGAGTATCTTGAGAGGTCCATTAGCTAAGAGCTGGTTCTTTCTGACTGTATGTTCCATAATGTTGCTGTTGTGTTCACTTATGGTATGCACATATATAGCAGTGCAGTTATAGCTGGAAATTCTAACGGAAAAGTCTTTGTTGAGGCGCCCCTTGATTATGAAACCATTCAGTCTCTACACTTCACTGCTTCAGTATCAGATGGAAACTTCACATCTGAAATATCCAGCGGTCTCATGGACGTGCAGGGTCTAATCGAAGGTGGAGTCTAATCGAGGGAGGGGTCTAATCGAGGATTTGCTTTCTTTCACACTAGACTGTAGGTGTGTGTGTGTGTGTGTAATCACACCAGAGTTACATGCACCTTTATCGGGACCTAAATGAGTTCCAGGTGAGTGAGTCCTGTTCAAGCGAAACAGAATCGACTTTGAAGCTGTAGCCAACTCTCTCTCTCTCTCAGCATTTGCCACTTTCAATTATCAAAGGTCAGAGTTTTTGAAACGAGAAAAAGAATTTCTGAGTACGTTTGGACCGCAAGACTGCACACATGTAGGCACATGCCTTTAGACGACCCTTTACCATTTAAAATATGTACACCATGTGTGGTAAAGGGTCGGCAAATCACTTGGGTGTACATGGATACTCTATTTTGACCGTCAGTCCACAACAGGCTAATATATGTTTGTATGTTTGTTTTTCTTGTTTTAGAGTTCAGTGGTTGCGGCAAACCTGCCAGCGCAGATGGAACCACGCCCATTAAAATGCTTCATCTGACTTGTTGTACACTACACAAGTCAGCACTGTCCATGCCAGACATTGTTTTGCTGTTAGGGCCAGCCATGGACCAGCCTTCAAGGGCTTAAGAGTTGCACAGGAGAGCTCCAGAGCTAACCAAGCATAGAGATGATGTTCTGTACCCACAGATAATTATTATACAGTTGCTTGCTTAGCTTGAGTTCTCATAGTCGTCGGCCAATCAACTGACCCTTCAGTTCAGGTTCAGCTGCACGTATATCTGGCACCTCTGAAGCTTCCCTTGACTGGCTCCCTCTGAAGGAGAGAGGTAGCCAGCTGCCCTTGACTGGCTCCCTCTGAAGGAGAGAGGTAGCCAGCTGCCCTTGACTGGCTCCCTCTAAAGGAGAGAGGTAGCCAGCTTCCCTTGACTGGCCCCCTCTGAAGGAGAGAGGTAGCCAGCTGCCGTTGACTGGCTCCCTCTAAAGGAGAGAGGTAGCCAGCTGCCCTTGACTGGCCCCCTCTGAAGGAGAGAGGTAGCCAGCTGCCCTTGACTGGCCCCTCTGAAGGAGAGAGGTAGCCAGCTGCCCTTGACTGGCTCCCTCTAAAGGAGAGAGGTAGCCAGCTTCCCTTGACTGGCCCCCTCTGAAGGAGAGAGGTAGCCAGCTGCCCTTGACTGGCTCCCTCTAAAGGAGAGAGGTAGCCAGCTGCCCTTGACTGGCCCCCTCTGAAGGAGAGAGGTAGCCAGCTGCCCTTGACTGGCCCCTCTGAAGGAGAGAGGTAGCCAGCTGCCCTTGACTGGCCCCCTCTGAAGGAGAGAGGTAGCCAGCTTCCCTTGACTGGCTCCCTCTGAAGGAGAGAGGTAGCCAGCTTCCCTTGACTGGCCCCTCTGAAGGAGAGAGGTAGCCAGCTGCCCTTGACTGGCCCCCTCTGAAGGAGAGAGGTAGCCAGCTGCCCTTGACTGGCCCCTCTGAAGGAGAGAGGTAGCCAGCTTCCCTTGACAGGCCCCCTCTGAAGGAGAGAGGTAGCCAGCTTCCCTTGACAGGCCCCCTCTGAAGGAGAGAGGTAGCCAGCTTCCCTTGACTGGCCCCTCTGAAGGAGAGAGGTAGCCAGCTGCCCTTGACTGGCCCCCTCTGAAGGAGAGAGGTAGCCAGCTTCCCTTGACAGGCCCCCTCTGAAGGAGAGAGGTGGCCAGCTTCCCTTGACAGGCCCCCTCTGAAGGAGAGAGGTAGTCAAAAAATTGTTATAACTGGAAAGTATTCCTCTTTGGTTTCATATTTTGTGTTGGTGGGTTAAAATGGAGAACAGAGAACAGAAAGTTTTGGATCCAAACTGGGAATACCCTGAAACTGAACCAGGTGTTTTGTGAGGGGAATTCCCAGGAGGTGTGGTCCACCTAAATTCAAGCGTAGTAACTTCTTATTCACCTCTGAGTGGCGATAAATCCCGTTAATTTTTTTTAAATCCACCAATGAAGTGATAATTTTATAGTTCTCTCAACGATATCTCAGTAGACGTTGTGTAGGACAATGCAATGACTCATTATGACTGCCTCAATGATGAGCTTAAATACTGAACTCCACGTGTTGGATCCCGTTCCTCATGGACACCAACGCGTCTAGACCAAACATCGAGAAAAGAAATTTTCAGTTTCGTTAGAAAGTGATACAATAACCTCAATAATCAAACTTCAAATTGTATTTTCTCGACGTTTCAACTAGATGCTCTAGCCTTCATCAGGAATAATGAGATGCTAAGTCTCGCGCGTGCCTGATATAGCTGGCTCGCGCAAGTCTTAGCGTCTTGATGAAGGCTAGAGTATCTAGTCGAAACATCAAGGGAATACAATTTGAAGTTGATTATTGAGAAGGTTATGGTAATGCTATACTATGTCAACTGAGAGTTCTTTGAGAGTTTATATATTGAAGTGTGAATGTTCATTGGTGGCTATAACCATCCGTAACCATGGTAACCTCACCCCCTCTCTCCTTAGGACAGAGTAGGCCGACCCACGGCCGGGGAGATGATAGGTGCGGTGGACCCCGCCTGCACCATGATCGTGCTGCACCTCTATACTGGGCTGTTGAAGGTGGTTCCTCTCAAGTTGGACTCCAATGAGGAGCTGAAGGCCTTCAACTGCAGACTGGATGATCTTCATGCCATCGACATGAAGTTCCTGAATGGGTTTGTCAGCCCCTCTCTGGCATACCTCACTGTAAGTCAATGCTTAACAACGCTAACTTCTCTGCTGTTGTTATGCACGCTTGTCCAGCTTGTTCACAACCTTCTCTGGGACACCTAGGGGCGCTTGGGGCTGCCCCGGGATGCTTGGGGCTACCCTGGGATACCCGGGATGCTTGGGGCTACCCTGGGAGGCCCGGGATGTTTGGGACTGCTGTCCCAGTATGTCCTTGGGAGTTGGATGAAAAACTTGGTAAAACCGCGCATTGCATATCTACGTATATATGTACTCATGTATTCAGCGTAGCTTCACCCATAAAAAGTATGAACGGGTTACCCTCCAAATAGATGCAGACGTATCTAAATTGGGAATGTCGCAGCGAAGGGAATGACTGAGAGAGCAGCCCTAGCCCAGTACAGCAGACAGGAAACTAGCCGGGCCGGGCTGCACTGGCAGCCTATATACATGACTTGTAACTGATGAGTCCCCTTACCAGATAGAAGAAAAGCCGGCCGGAAATAGGACCAACAACAAGACCCCTCCCCCTACCCCCTCCCAATTTGCTACACTGGCCAGTGAGAACACCTGCATGGCCAACAGGGAAGGATGATGGACATAGTTACTCGGTCATCAACATGCCCTCCATTTCCTTTGCTCCCTTACTGACTGCCTCCTATCATTCCTCACTAGTTACCTGGCAACTGCAGTGTGGTTCTCTGCTAATGGTTGGCACACTAGCTGGTTGCTGCTAAGCTAGGTACTTACAAGAGAGCTCTTTCTTGATTCTGTGGGGGTGGTGCATGGCACTTGGTCTGGTTAATCCCATTAGCTAAGGAATATTACAATTTAATTGATAATGGCTGTATACTTTACTGCTGGGATGAACGTGGAGCAGGGATAAGTGTGTGTGTGTGGGGGAGGGGAGGAGGACAGGTGTTAGCAGGTTGTAGATCTAGGGGGTAGCTAATTGGGAACCCCTGTAGAGTTATGTATTTGCCTTGAGGCTCTTACAGGTCTCGACTTATTATTGAAGGATCTTCCCTGCTAGCAGGCAATAAAATTAAGTGGACCCTCCAGCATTCAGAGGGTTGAAGCATCTGTATGCATGTGGAGCTGGCAGATTAAGCACCTGCTAGAGCCACACCTGTTAGCATGTCAGCAGAGGGGCGTGTCAAGCAGTTCCAGGAGAGCAGACCCTCTGTCTTCTGCATTCATTTTTTTGCACTAGTTAGTTATCTCTGGAAATTTTTTAATGTTCTTGTTGAAATTTGAAATTTGAAATGGAAAATGGAAAATGGATTTTTTTTTAAATTGGAAATAACCCTAATGATCAGCAGACCCTTTACCAATTGATATGTTAATGATATGTTAATGATAGGGTTAAAGATATGTGGAGGTGCAGGTCAGCAGACCCTTTACCAATTGATATGTTAATGATAGGGTTAAAGATATGTGGAGGTGCAGGTCAGCAGACCCTTTACCGATTGATATGTTAATGATCAGCTGAAGCCTCTTTACCAATCAATATGCTAATATAGCAGCAGCTACAGACCCTTTACCGATCATACTTATAGCTGAAGACCCTTTACCAATCATACTAATGATAGCAGCAGATGAAGACCCTTTACCAATCATTATACTAATGATAAAGGCAGGTCCGCAGCGGCTTTACCAATCACTGTGCTAATGAGAGGGGCAGGTAAAGGGTGCCCAGTAGCATGCTACAATGATGCTCTATTGTTTCGTAGCTGTGTCAGTACTTGTCGAGGATCTTGCCATGGAGGGAGTTCTTCTTCTCTTCTCCTGGCTGTGAGCAGCTTCCCCTGATGGCTGCCCAAGGTTACAGCCTTTATTATTCCACGGCTCATCGTTGAGGATGTCAGAGCATTGCTTAACAATTTAAGTTTGGTCACCATGTTGGTTCTCGTTTGCTTTGTTTTTGCCGGATTCTTGTGTGGTAGTTGTTGATAATGATCGATAATGACATAGTATTGTGTGGTGGGGTTGCATGGTGTGTGGGGTTGGAAACCTGAAAAATGCATGCACAGGTATTTCCCCAAACAAAATGGCCGCCGCCGATCGCAAATGCGTGGCATGAAAGAATTTTTTTGTTAAAAATCTTCCCTGAATAGTTTAATTAAAAGTCACACTAACTGGTCTGCGTAGCTTCATCAGTTCCTGAGAAATAGGTGATCGCACCAATAAATGGCATCAAAACTTCTTTTTAAATATTATATAAAAAAACAAAAAACATATTTTTTTACACTAAAACATCTTCCAAAACCCCCAGGAGGTGGGCGTGTGATGTGCCCCCTCTCCCAACACCCCTGGAGGTGGGCGTGTGATGTGCCCCCTCTCCCAACACCCCCATGAGGTGGGCGTGTGATGTGCCCCCTCTCCCAACACCCCCAGGAGGTGGGCGTGTGATGTGCCCCCTTTCCCAACACCCCCAGGAGGTAGGCATGTTATGTGCCCCCTATCCCAACACCCCCAGGAGGTGGGCGTGTGATGTGCCCCCTCTCCCAACACCCCCATGAGGTGGGCGTGTGATGTGCCCCCTCTCCCAACACCCCTGGAGGTGGGCGTGTGATGTGCCCCCTCTCCCAACACCCCCAGGAGGTGGGCGTGTGATGTGCCCCCTTTCCCAACACCCCCAGGAGGTAGGCATGTTATGTGCCCCCTATCCCAACACCCCCAGGAGGTGGGCGTGTGATGTGCCCCCTCTCCCAACACCCCCAGGAGGTGGGCGTGTGATGTGCCCCCTCCTGTATGGCCAGGAGCAGCAATTATTAATGTGTGTTGGGTGTATATTAGCAGAAGAATGGGCGTGTGTTGAAGACCGTGGTGGTGTCCATCAAGGAGAAGGAGCTCTTGAGAGGACCATGGCAGACCATCTCTGTGGAGTCTGCGGCATCCGTGCTACAGCCCATGCCACTCCCCCTCGGAGGCCTCATCGTCGTGGGAACCGACACCATCTCCTATTACAAAGGGACGGCCAAGGTCTGTCATGTTGTTGCTGCTGCAGGGGGCTATGTACAGGGGGCTATGTACAGAAATTTCGGCAAGGGGGGAAACTTGGGAATGAAAAAGAGGGGGGGCTAATGCTCCCGACCTCTCCTAAATACACCCCCGCAGTGCTGTTGTTGTTATTGCATTTGTTGTTGTTGTTGCTTTGATACTTTAGAGAAATAATTAATTAATTAAGGAGTATTGTTTTTTGTAGTTGTTGTCATTAGATCAAGATAATGTGGTTGAAATACTCTAAATAAAGTGCTTCATTTCTATAAATACCCTTGGGCCAATCAGAGAGCTGTAACTGGATCGCTTCAGAGCAGCTTTAATGGACTCAATATCTGTCCTGGCGTAGGGGACAGTCTTCTCTAGCTGAGTCTCTTACAATGACCTTCTCAATAATCAACTTGAAATTGTCTTCTCTCGATGTCTCGACTAGATGCTCTAGCCTTTGTCTCTGTTGGAGATATTTGCAAAGTGATGTGCAGGGAAGTGGCTGAGGTTGACTGCTTAGTGGAGCGCAAGGTTTGCAGAAGGGACAACTCTTCAACGCTACCATCAACGATGCTTGACCACGTACTTATGTTTTAGTGCCTAATGAAACCACTCGTTGTGTAGAGTAGGGCTTCCTCTAGCCACTGGTGCTAATTTCAACTCGCTAGCACTTAGCAATCGGAGATATTTATGCAGAGAAATCAGGCACTCAGGTTTTTGAGGTACCACCATTTTAGCTCCAGTAACTTGGCTATAGTTGTAGCTATGAAAAATGTTTTAATAATCAAAAGAGAGCACACAGAGAGACCTATCTTTTGAAAAGTCCAGAACATGAAGTGTGTAGAGCTATGAAGTGGTAACCACAAGTGTTTAAACACTTGCTAGTGTATGGTCCCTCTTAAAATATTTTTTGCGGATGTTTCCTGTTTACAACAAGCAACAAGGTGTGTTGCTTACAGCCACAGCAACAGATGCAGCACACCCTATACAGAAATAATGAGCACACTCACTGCCGGACCAGCAGAGCAGCTGTGGAACTAAATAGTGTATCAACACAGTCTCCATGGAAACCAATCCAGGAAATTACAATCCTTTATAGCCTTCAGTGGTTGTAGCAGTTTCATTCCTCTCCTCCTCCTCCTCCTCCTCCTCCTCCTCCTCTTCCTCTTCCTCTTCCTCTTCCTCTTCCTCTTCCTCTTCCTCTTCCTCTTCCTCTTCCTCTTCCTCTTCCTCTTCCTCTTCCTCTTCCTCCTCCTCCTCCACCTCCTCTTCGCCAATCTCCGTACAGGTGTCTATAGACCCTCCCTACATGAAGCAAGGCATTACTAATTGCATGGGTGAAGTGGATAGCAACCGCTGTCTCCTAGGCGACGACACTGGCAAGCTGCACATGCTCTTTGTGGAGACCGAGGAGAGTATGGAGGCAGAGGCTGGGGTCACAGCGGAGGTCCAGGCCGAGACGCGTGTTGTGAACCTGCGTGTGGAACTTCTCGGGGAGGTATACTTGCGTGGGAATGTGTGTATGTGCGTGTGTGTTGTGATGTGCTAGGTGACAAATTCTTAGTTTTCTAGAGATTAGTGGGTGTTGCCTGGGGGGGGGGTTAGGGGGTGGGGGGCAGGGTGTTATCAGCCGAGCACAAAATGAGAAAGAGTACATGCCCCCCAGGTATTGACCCCCCAACGGGATCAACATTAATCTTCCATAATGAGGAGGTGCATGCCCCCCAGGTATTGACCCCCCAACGTTAATCTTCTACAATCCTTTCTTGGCTACCACAAATAGCAGAAGCTGAACCAGCTGCACACGACAATGTCATTTGAAAGCACACAAATGCACACAAATGGGGTTAATAAAAGCAAGGGGTTAATATCATTTGAACACAAGGGGTTAACATGAAAGCAAGGGGTTAATATCATTTGAAAGCACACTAATATCATTTGAAAGCACACAGAAGGGGTTAATATCATTTGAAAGCATGAAATCAAGGGGTTAATACAATTTGGAAGCACACAGAAGGGGTTAATAAAAATAAAGGGCGGCCCTCCCTTGCCTATTGATGAAGGGGATGTTTGATGGTGGATTTCTCTGCTGTAACTTTTGGTGTGTGCAGAGATGCGGGCCAGCTTGGCTTGGGTAGTCAACAGCAACTCCTTATAATTATGTCATGGCCAGTTTGTTCCTGGAAAAGTCGATTTAAAAATATATAACATACAAAAAGAAGCAAACAGAAAATAATAATAAATAAATTAAACCATTAAGATAATAAATAAAATAATAAATAAATAAATAAAACCATTAAAATAAAATAAACAAATAAAATAATAATAAAATAATAAATAAATAAATAAAACCAATAAAATAATTAAAATAAAATCAATCAATAAAATACACTTACACATATGATAAACAGGACATATGATAAACAGGCAATATCGGAGTCCATTCACATTAATTAAGTCATGCGCATTATAAAAAATTATACAAAATAATAAATAAATAAATAAAACCATTAAAATAATAAATAAAATAATAAATAAATAAACAAAATAAAAAATAACAAATAAGATAATAAACAAATTTTTATTTTACATATTATAATAATAATAATAATAATAATAATAATAATAATAATAATAATAATAATAATTATAAACAAATAAAATAAAATAACGAAATAGAATAATAAATAAATAAAATAAAATCAATAAAATACCTGTTACAAGCTGACAATTTTCAAGTGCCAATTTGGACCATCTTCTCCAGTTCTTGCTGGTGTTAGATGAGCTCTCGTCACTCGTCAGAGTACTTACAGTGTGTGTGTATACTTGCAGTGCATGTCTAATGAAGCCCCTTCCTGCCATTGCTGTTCTAGACCGCCGCCCCCAGGTGTCTGGCCTACTTGGATAATGGAGTGGTCTTCGTTGGCTCTACCTTTGGCGACTCACAGCTGGTTAAGGTTGGTGGGCTTTAATTAGCATGACTTGTCATCCTGGTTTCTTTCAGGGGAAAAGGCACAGAGATTGAGTCTTCTTCTCTTGCTCCTCTCTTCCTCTTCTCCTTGTCTCCTCACCTCATCTCCTCCTCACCTCCTCTCACCCCCCCCCCCCCCCCCCCCCCCCCCCCCTTCCTCTGAAGCTCTCCACTACGGCCGACGAGACGGGAAGTTTCCTGTGCATGTTGGAGCACTTCAACAACCTGGGGCCCATCCTGGACATGTGCGTGGTGGACTTGGACAAGCAGGGGCAAGACTTGGTAAGGGATGGCCGCAAGTGCATGCACGAACACTCCAGTATTGTTTTAACCACATTAAAAATAGTAGATATCTCTAAGAAGAAAGTGATTTAAGTGATTTAAACACGGTGAGTGGGACCAGAAAGTGTTCGGAGATGGCGTCATTTTTCATAATTATTAACTTCAGTATGGAAGGTCTTCAGCTTGTTGGTGCCTCTCAAAATATCGTGAGCAGTCCACTTTCCACCATTGTATCCACAGCTACTCTAGACAAACTCCTCTTCTTCACAATATCGCAGATCTTGAACTCATTCACGATATTAAGGACAACCTTTTATCTCGTGTACACGAGATAATTAGCCTTGCTCTCTGCTTCCACATGGAGCAAGTTGAATCGAGAGACAATGCTCGCAGAAGCTCTGCATGAGATGAATATTTAACACGTGCGCAAAGGAATTGTTCCCGCAAAATGAAAAGATAAAGTGTGCTGAGTGTGGTGTGCATCTCTTTGGCCCACAGGTAGGGCTTGGTTTCTCTAACATTTGGATAATTGATTTGCTATGGTAACTCTAAAATATACGAGGCTCATATCTGAGCTAGAACTCACTTGGGGAGGTTTTTACATGTACTTGCCAATACTTAATCAGAATTAATCGTTGGGGGGGGGGGGGATATTCTGGGTGAAGGCTGTATACAGAATTTTCATCCAGGGGTTTTGAAATACTGAATATTACCACTGATTTCAGTATTCTTGAAGGGGAGGGAAGTGTGAGATGTATCCTAGGGAACACCTCACTTCCTTTCCTCTCTATGACAGACTGCGGCTCCATTTTGGCCAACCTTCTTTGGTCTTCCATACGGAGCGGGTTATTGTCGTTAGCTGATAGCCTACTAACATCGGCAATTACAGTCCGTGTAACTCGATGTTGAGACGTGTGGATGTGCATGCGAGTAACAGATGACAGCAACAGATGGACCGATAATGTGTGTTAATGTGAAACAGGGTTAATGGAGTTAAGGGTTGGACAGAGTTAATGAGTTTGCTCACGGGTACATGAATGTGTGTATAGTAAGGTAAGTGATCATGGGGATAAACAGGTAAAGAATCGCCACATTAACAAGTGCTCGGAAGGTAAAGTGTCGTCACACACTTACTTTCGTAGGTAAAGGGTTTTCAACATACATATTTAATGGGTAAAGGATCAATAAAGCAGAATGTACAAAACTGCACATGCATACAAAAATGGTATCAGATTTGAACCTCGGGTGTGTGGATCCTCATGGACCCTCTCATGGTGTGCGTGGACCCCCTCATGGTGTGTGGACCCTCTCATGGTGTGTGTGTGGACCCTCTCATGGTGTGCGTGGACCCCCTCATGGTGTGTGTGGACCCTCTCATGGTGTGTGTGGACCCTCTCATGGTGTGCGTGGACCCTCTCATGGTGTGTGTGTGGACCCTCTCATGGTGTGCGTGGAGCCCCTCATGGTGTGTGTGGACCCTCTCATGGTGTGTGTGGACCCTCTCATGGTGTGCGTGGACCCTCTCATGGTGTGTGTGGACCCTCTCATGGTGTGTGTGGACCCTCTCATGGTGTGCGTGGACCCTCTCATGGTGTGTGTGGACCCTCTCATGGTGTGTGTGGACCCTCTCATGGTGTGTGTGTGGACCCTCTCATGGTGTGTGTGGACCCCCTCATGGTGTGTGTGTGGACCCTCTCATGGTGTGTGTGGACCCTCTCATGGTGTGCGTGTACCCTCTCATGGTGTGTGTGGACCCTCTCATGGTGTGTGTGGACCCTCTCATGGTGTGTGTGTGGACCCTCTCATGGTGTGCGTGGACCCCCTCATGGTGTGTGTGGACCCTCTCATGGTGTGTGTGGACCCTCTCATGGTGTGTGTGTGGACCCTCTCATGGTGTGCGTGGACCCCCTCATGGTGTGTGTGGACCCTCTCATGGTGTGCGTGGACCCTCTCATGGTGTGTGTGTGGACCCTCTCATGGTGTGCGTGGAGCCCCTCATGGTGTGTGTGGACCCTCTCATGGTGTGTGTGGACCCTCTCATGGTGTGCGTGGACCCTCTCATGGTGTGCGTGGACCCTCTCATGGTGTGTGTGGACCCTCTCATGGTGTGTGTGGACCCTCTCATGGTGTGCGTGGACCCTCTCATGGTGTGTGTGGACCCTCTCATGGTGTGTGTGGACCCTCTCATGGTGTGTGTGTGGACCCTCTCATGGTGTGCGTGGACCCCCTCATGGTGTGTGTGGACCCTCTCATGGTGTGCGTGGACCCTCTCATGGTGTGTGTGGACCCTCTCATGGTGTGCGTGGACCCTCTCATGTGTGTGGTATTTAAATATGAGGGGTGTGTGTGTGTGTGTGTGTGTTATTTGTGCACTTGTCACCTACACATTCCCGTGTAAAAAGCTTAATAGGTTTGAAAGGGGTCATTTTCATATATAATTGCTGGCATTGATTGTTACTAAGCAACAATAGCTCGGCAGCTGTGGGTGAAGTCTATTAAATTTGGCAGTCTTCTAGAGGTCTGATTGGTAGTTACATGAGCAATGCAAATACATCTGTTGGTCTGCCATGTCTGCTTATATTAATGCACACCATCATGCTTAGAATACAGCAATTCGCCAATGTCTATATCACCATGGCAACTATAATAGACAGGGCTACATGTACTCGTAGTAGCTTGCCCCTCCCTCTGTGAAGTAGCCAATTCCATTTGTCTCTTCACTAACAATGTCGACCCTGACCCTGGTGGTGGAGCCATTGGCCAAGCTTGTCTCCTCTCTGACTGTGCAGTCATTTCTATTTTCTACTGACTGCAGCCAGTTATCTCTCCTGAGACAAGGCAAGATAGATCAGATAGAGGCACAGGAGATAGGCACTGGCAGACATATAGAGACACAGGAGATAGGCACTGGCAGACATATAGAGACACAGGAGATAGGCACTGGCAGACATATAGAGACACAGGAGATAGGCACTGGCAGACATATAGAGACACAGGAGATAGGCACTGGCAGACATATAGAGACACAGGAGATAGGCACTGGCAGACATATAGAGACACAGGAGATAGGCACTGGCAGACATATAGAGACACAGGAGATAGGCACTGGCAGACATATAGAGACACAGGAGATAGGCACTGGCAGACATATAGAGACACAGGAGATAGGCACTGGCAGACATATAGAGACACAGGAGATAGACACAGACAGACATATAGAGACACAGGAGATAGGCACTGGCAGACATATAGAGACACAGGAGATAGACACAGACAGACATATAGAGACACAGGAGATAGACACAGACAGACATATAGAGACACAGGAGATAGAGACTGACAGACATATAGAGACACAGGAGATAGGCACTGGCAGACATATAGAGACACAGGAGATAGGCACTGGCAGACATATAGAGACACAGGAGATAGGCACTGGCAGACATATAGAGACACCGGATGGGTGGACTTGGAGATGAGGGGACGCAAAGACTCACACGTGGTTGTCTAGGTGACTGTATGATCGAGTCTTCTCTCTCTCCCTCCCAGATCATCTCGTGCTCCGGGTATGGCAAGGATGGGTCTCTGAGGATCGTGCGCAGCGGGATTGGGCTCAATGAACAGATCTCCATTGACCTTGTGGGGGTCAAAGGTTGGACATGTGGACTTGAATGTGTATTGCTACTCGGTCATGTGACAATCTGCGTGGATGTTGTACATCTGTGTAGGTATCTGGCCTCTGCACTGTGGAGGAGGGGACCGTTCCCTTGACAACACCCTTGTTGTCTCTTTCGTGGGGCACACAATGTAAGTATCTCTTGTGGGAATTCAGAAGGAACGCAAGCTAAAAAAGACTCGCCTTAATTAAGGGGCAAACAAGTCTGAAAACCGTGGTTTACCATTTAAAATATCATATATTTGCACACATTCATGCTATGGTTCTGATTTATATACCAAAATGTAGCCAGTGGAGTATGCTCTCTGGTGGTAGTTTTTGGTTTGCCATACATGTTTATCTTTTGGAACTGCAAGGTGGAATGTGAAGTAAGGTCAGTGCACCAAATCCGTTAGGTTAACCAGCATCAAGTCTTGAATGGCTATAGCAACCGTAACTGATAGAGCACTTGATTCATGGAGATATTTTTATAGATTTTTTTAAGGTGGACTTATGTTCATGTGAAAGTCTAAAAAAAAAAATCTTGCTAATTAACAACATAGATTACTAGTTAAACACAAAAGATTACTAACAACCTCGGTTAGTAATCTAGACAGGGAGGGCTATGTGTAACGAATCTACGTACTAACACGCTTGAGGCAAAAAGGTTTTCCATGACATAGCTATCCCCAGTTGTTCTGTTTCTACAGCTTGCTTGACTCCTCCCTACTCATGTCTTCCTCCTTCCCATCTTCATCATCTTTTGGTTATCCTTACTCTGATCAATCTCTTAGAATCTCTGAGGCTTTAATCTCTGATGCTAGGTATGTAAGTGAAATTGCTAACTGGATAATTTTATTCAAACATACAGTCTGGTAGGTAATAATATAGTAGTAGCAGAGCATTTAATTGCACGAACAGAATTACAGTGTTACAGTTCACACACAAACCAAGGGACCAAGAAGAGCTAAACTAAGCCATGATAGACCTTTTTCTCAAGCATGTGTTTGTACGTAGATGTAGCAGTAAATGGCCTCCATGTTTAGATTACTAACCGGGATTGTTAGTAATCTCTTGCTTAACTAGTAATCTATGCTGTGTAATTAGTAATCTCCACTGTGCAGTTGGTAATCTCTGATGTGTGATTCGTGATTGAGATTACTAATTCATTAGTAATCTAAGTTAGTAATCTATATCATGTAACCAGTAATCTCTGGTGTGTGGTTAGTAACCTCTCTTTGGTTATCTCTACTATGTAACTAGTAATCATTACTGTGTGCCTAGTAATCTGTTGTGTCTATGGTAGGGTGTTGAGTCTGAGTGGAGAGGAGGTGGAGGAAGTGGACATTGAGGCCCTCATCTCAGATCAGCAGACCTTTCACACCTCAAATGTGGTCGGAGGCCAACTGGTGCAGGTGTGTGTGTGTGTGAGAGAGTGTGCGAAGGTGTGTGTGTAGCTATGTGTGAATGTGTGCATGTGTGAGCGTGTGTATGTGTGTGTGTATATGATGGGTACAAACACGCCCCTTCTTCACCAATGCGTGCAGCTGCAACATCAGCTTTACCTCTCCTTGCTTCTTGTCAGAACAGACATTGTTGTGAGGGAATGCAGAGTCAGAGGGAGGTGGCTGCGCAGAGAGGGAACTAGTGGGGGAAGAGAGGGAGGCAGGGGGAGGAGTTTGAGGGAGGAAGATCTGTTGGAGAGAGAGGATGGTGTGGAAGAGATATATCTGGTATTGCTATTTCTTTTGATATTACTAGATCACTTCTCAGTCTGTTCGGCTAATTAGAGTGGAGGACATGAAGTTGCTATGGTGAGTCATGTGATGTGTGGTCTTGCCCATGGAGAGCAACTGCTCTGCGTACAGCAATACTTTAGAATCTAGTAATTTAGTTCACATTGGTATTGTTACATGTTAGTAATCTTCTAGTAACTTCTAGTAATTTAGTTCACATTGATATTGTTAATCTTCTAGTAATTTAGTTCACATTGGTATTGTTACATGTTAGTAATCTTCTAGTAACTTCTAGTAATTTAGTTCACATTGATATTGTTAATCTTCTAGTAATTTAGTTCACATTGGTATTGTTGCATGTTAGTAATCTTCTAGTAATTTAGTTCACATTGGTATTGTTAATCTTCTAGTAATTTAGTTCACATTGGTATTGTTACATGTTAGTAATCTTCTAGTAATTTAGTTCACATTGGTATTGTTAATCTTCTAGTCATTTAGTTCACATTGGTATTGTTACATGTTAGTAATCTTCTAGTAATTTAGTTCACATTGGTATTGTTACATGATTGGTATTGTTAGATGTTAGTAATCTTCTAGTAATTTAGTTCACATTGGTATTGTTACATGCTAGTAATCTTCTAGTAATTTAGTTCACATTGGTATTGTTAATCTTCTAGTAATTTAGTTCACATTGGTATTGTTACATGTTAGTAATCTTCTAGTAGTTTAGTTCACATTGGTATTGTTACATGTTAGTAATCTTCTAGTAGTTTAGTTCACATTGGTATTGTTACATGTTAGTAATCTTCTAGTGATTTAGTTCACATTGGTAGTCCATTGGTAGGTACATGTTAGTAATCTTCTAGTAATTTAGTTCACATTGGTATTGTAGTAATCCTCTAGTAATTTAGTTCACATTGGTAATGTAAAATGTTAGTAATCTTCTAGTAATTTAGTTCACATTGGTATTGTTACATGCTAGTAATCTTCTAGTAATTTAGTTCACATTGGTACTGTTACATGTTAGAAATCTTCTAGTAATTTAGTAGTTATAATTTAGTAGTTACATGTTAGTAATCTTCTAGTAATTTAGTTCACATTGGTATTGTTAATCTTCTAGTAATTTAGTTCACATTGGTATTGGTACATGTTAGTAATCTAGTAATTTAGTTCACATTGGTATTGCTACATGTTAGTAATCTTCTAGTAATTTAGTTCACATTGGTATTGCTACATGTTAGTAATCTTCTAGTAATTTAGTTCACATTGGTATTGATACATGTTAGTAATGTTGCCAAGAGTTGATCACTGCTTAGGGCCAGGTAATTTGGTGGATATGTTGAGCGTCAAGTGCGATGAAAGGTGTTCATGTCTGGTGCTAGGCTTAGTGACTGTTAGTCTTTTCAAATTGTGTTGGTGAGAAACCTCGTGGTCAGGAGTCTTTCATGATGTCATGTTAATAAGAATGGTTGGAATCCGAGCGTAGATGAAGAACTGTCCTCTAAGAGAAGAGCGAGTGGCTATGAAAAATATCCATCTGAGGTAGCAGTGTTGCTAAAGACACCACCGTTGACGTGGACCTCAGAAGATATCCGCTGCTTTTTTGTCCAATGGTGACGAACCGCTTCTCTCTCTCCCCCTCCCTCTCCCCCTCCCCCTCCCTCTCCCCCTCCCTCTCCCCCTCCCCCTCCCTCTCCCCCTCCCTCTCCCCCTCCCTCTCCCCCTCCCTCTCCCCTCCCTCTCCCCCTCCCCCTCCCCTTCCCTCTCTCCCTCTCACCCCCTCTCTCCCCCTCCCTCTCTCCCTCCCTCTCTCCCTCCCTCTCTCCCTCACTCTCTCTCAAGAAAAATACTTAATAACTAGTAATCTTCATGGCATTACCAGGTGTTTATAACTAGTAATCTTCAGGGTATTACCAGGTTTAATAACTAGTAATCTTCAGGGTAAAACCAGGTTTAATAACTAGTAATCTTCAGGGTAAAACCAGGTTTAATAACTATTAATCTTCAGGGTATTACCAGGTTTAATAACTAGTAATCTTCAGGGTAAAACCAGGTTTAATAACTAGTAATCTTCATGGTAAAACCAAGTTTAATAACTAGTAATCTTCAGGGTATTACCAGGTTTAATAACTAGTAATCTTCAGGGTAAAACCAGGTTTAATAACTAGTAATCTTCATGGTAAAACCAAGTTTAATAACTAGTAATCTTCAGGGTATTACCAGGTTTAATAACTAGTAATCTTCAGGGTATTACCAGGTTTAACAACTAGTAATCTTCAATGGCTATAGAAAGTCAACGAGTATCAAACTATTTTTCTCGTCTCATGTTGTTGTCTCATGTTATTGTTGTGTAGTACTTGGGAGCCGCCATCTCAGCACAGTATCTGTACCGTGTCTTGTAACTTATGCCAAATAATAATCGCTCTCGGCCAAGATGTCTACTACTTAGAGATAGGTCAGGACGACCTCAAACTTGTCAGGTGACTATCATATGACTCATGTGACTGCTGAGCTGGAAGAGGTGGTGCAGTTGTAAGGTGGTTGTCAGCCTACTTCACCAGTGTGGTGTTGGTCCAGTGTGTGTCCCCATAGAGCTATTATCAGTCTACTTCAACCTGCCTCCACCCAGTGTGGTGTTGGTCCAGTGTGTGTCCCCATAGAGCTATTATCAGCCTACTTCAACCTGCCTCCACCCAGTGTGGTGTTGGTCCAGTGTGTGTCCCCATAGAGCTATTATCAGCCTACTTCAACCTGCCTCCACCCAGTGTGGTGTTGGTCCAGTGTGTGTCCCCATAGAGCTATTATCAGTCTACTTCAACCTGCCTCCACCCAGTGTGGTGTTGGTCCAGTGTGTGTCCCCATAGAGCTATTGTCAGCCTACTTCAACCTGCCTCCACCCAGTGTGGTGTTGGTCCAGTGTGTGTCCCCATAGAGCTATTGTCAGCCTACTTCAACCTGCCTCCACCCAGTGTGGTGTTGGTCCAGTGTGTGTCCCCATAGAAGCCTACTTCAACCTGCCTCCACCCAGTGTGATGTTGGTCCAGTGTGTGTCCCCATAGAGCTATTATCAGTCTACTTCAACCTGCCTCCACCCAGTGTGGTGTTGGTCCAGTGTGTGTCCCCATAGAGCTATTGTCAGCCTACTTCAACCTGCCTCCACCCAGTGTGGTGTTGGTCCAGTGTGTGTCCCCATAGAGCTATTGTCAGCCTACTTCAACCTGCCTCCACCCAGTGTGGTGTTGGTCCAGTGTGTGTCCCCATAGAAGCCTACTTCAACCTGCCTCAACCCAATGTGATGTTGGTCCAGTGTGTGTCCCCATAGAGCTATTGTCAGCCTACTTCAACCTGCCTCCACCCAGTGTGGTGTTGGTCCAGTGTGTGTCCCCATAGAGCTATTGTCAGCCTACTTCAACCTGCCTCCACCCAGTGTGGTGTTGGTCCAGTGTGTGTCCCCATAGAGCTGTTGTCAACCTACTTCAACCTGCCTCCACCCAGTGTGGTTTTGGTCTGGACAGTGTGTGTCCCCATAGAGCTATTGTCAGCCTACTTCAACCTGCCTCCACCCAGTGTGGTTTTGGTCCAGTGTGTGTCCCCATAGAGCTGTTGTCAACTACATCAAACTCCCCCCCCCGTCCTCCCGGTGTGATCGTACTGAGATTACATATTGATAATTGTGCAATATTTCTCCGTGTCACATGCACACACACGTAACCACGTCAACAACAACACCTATTCCTCATCCCCTAAAAGCAACGTGGTGTTGCCTTACCAGGTGGCGTGCGTGGACATATCTCCTCTTGGCGGAGAGGTCGACATCAAGGCGGAGATCTGTGCCATTGGATTCTGGACGGAGTTGACCGTGTCTATTCTGAGAATACCGACACTACAGGTTATGGACAAGCAGTTTCTAGGAGGTGGTAAGTGGATGGTCGTTAACGGCGGAGATATAATATATTAATATGTATGTGCATATATGTTATCGGGCTAGGGGGTATTAGTCACGGGTATCCTTCTTCCGCCCACCCCCTACCCACTCCTCTATTAACCCCTTGCTAGACTTGAGAGGTCATCAATTATTTGCATGTACATCAGGGTTGTATACAGAAATTTTGCCAAGGGGGGGCGAACTTGAGATATGGAAAAATAAGGGGGGGCAGAGAGCCTGGATGGTGCGGAAAGGGGACGTGCACCCTGGGCTTCCGCGTGGAGTACGAAAGTGTTTTACCCACAGGTATTTTTGCAGTACTAACTGTATATATAGCTGCTACTTATGATGGCATGCACTTTTTCTAAAATCTTTAGTACAACATTCCATCTTAAATATTTGCTGAAGTTGCATGCTACGGCAATCAGCATATATAGATTAGATATAGTCACTTGTCACTCGTATAATGGAGGTGGGCTTTTGTGAAATCGAATTATGTTGCATTCCATGCATTTTCTTACAAAATCATGGACAACAGGTTTCATACACAATTTTTCTCTAGTTCTCTAGGGGGGGGGGGGGGGGGGGGGGGGGTGGAAATGGTTGGTCACTTGGTGCCCTAATTTTTGTTAATATTTTCTTAACATGTTCATAAGTCGTAAAAGGGGGGTCTGGGGGGAAGATCCCCCCATATTTTTTTTTGCTTTTACAATGTCTGAGGATAGCTATTTTGACTGACTACCAATGGCATTATGCTATACCGAACTATGGCTAGACTGTATATATTTCTCATGATATTGTAGCTGCTTGGAAAAAGGAGAGCATGTGTCATGACACGATGACATCACACACCACCACGTGCTCTCCTTTGTAGGTTTGTCACTTCTTTTGTTTCTCCTTCTTTCCCACTCCCTCTCTCTCAGTATTTTTAACTCAGTCCATTATGTCATGGTCTTCAAGTCTAATCTTAGACATGATGTCATCACACGCCACCACGTGTTCTCCTTTGTAGGTTTGTCACTTCTTCAGTTCCCTCCTTCTTTCCCACTCTCTCTCAGTATTTTTAACTCAGTCCATTATGTCATGGTCTTAAAGTCATCACACACCACCACGTGTTCTCCTTTGTAGGTTTGTCACTTCTTCAGTTCCCTCCTTCTTTCCCACTCTCTCTCAGTATTTTTAACTCAGTCCATTATGTCATGGTCTTAAAGTCTCTATAAAAGAAACCTTACTAGCTGATTTCTCTTCATATTAATATGGATATTCGCTCATACTTTGCAAGTACTTCTCAAGCCTCTTCTCATGCTAATAGCAGCGATAGCGAAGATAGCAGAACAGATAGCTCTGAGCATGTCGAGGCATCTAGTCCTAGCCTTAGTCCTCCACCTTCAAAGAAAAGCAAGCAAAACAAACACCGCTCTTCTGTATCCACGAAGAGAAAATACTCTAAGAGCTGGGAGAAAGATTTCAGTAGGCTCTATTATGACGAGGATAGCGATGGTGCCTTTTGCAAGGTTTGCAAGCAATCTGGTCTGCAGCGTACTGGAGGAGTGTGGGTCACACAACCTTGCAGAAATTGGAAGAAAGCTGTTGAAAAAATGAAAGCTCATGCGAGAAGTGACTTCCATATCCATGCAACTCAAGCTCTTTTTGCAGCTAAAGGAGCAGCCAAAGGTGGAACAGTTGTACAGCAACTCCAGAATGTTTTAGCTCGCAAAAGAGCTCAGAACAGAGCTGCAGTGAAGTGCCTGATCCTACTCACTCATTTTCTTACGAAAGAACAAGTTGCACATTCGACAAAATTTGAGAAGCTGGTTGACGTGGTGGTTCGATGTGGCAGCCAACATTTGAAGCAATTCTTAGAAACTGCACCAAGAAATGCTGTGTACACATCAAGAGTGGCTGTGGTTGAATTCATCGAATCATTGGGGACATGGGTGGAGGAGTCGATTCTGAAGCGACTTCAAAAGGCACCTATGTACAGCCTCATGGCAGATGAGTGCACAGATGTCACCAACGTAGAAGAATTGTCTGTGTTTTGCCGCTGGGAGGAAGATGGTGTACCAGTAGAGTGCTTTCTGGAGCTTATTCCATTGAAGAAGGCTGATGCAGAGACCATCTATTCTAATCTCATCGATTGTTTAAAGAAGAAAGGTCTACAAGTCGGAAGAATAGTTGGATTGGGATTTGATGGAGCTGCAACTTTTTCTGGACGAAAGACCGGGGTTCAGGCACGTATCAAGAAACATACTCCTCACGCTCTGTTTATACACTGCCACTGTCACTTACTGCAGTTGGCTTGTGTGCAAGCTGCCAATAAAACTCCTGGAATTGCTCATGTTTACAGAACATTGACTACTCTTTGGAAGCATTTTCGCAATTCCCCCAAGCGAGCAGAGTGTCTGAAGGAGGTACAGCACGTTCTTGAACTTCCAGAAATGAAAGTGATCAAGCCATCTGACACACGCTGGCTGGCACATGAAAGGTGTGTCAAAGCTGTCAAAGCAAGTTATTCTGCAATTGTAATCACCATTGGGAACATCTACGAGACGTCCCACGAGCCAGAAGCTCTTGGAATCCATGGTGCCCTCTGCAAATTGTCTACGATTGCAGCTATATATTTGCTTGATTTCACTCTACCACAAGTAGCCAAGCTCAGCAAAGCACTTCAGGCAGAGCAGCTTGACCTCTCGTTGATATCATTCCTTGTTGATGCTACTGTTAAATCCTTGGATGATGCAGTTTTGCCTGGAGCGAACTGGGTGTTGGAGCTTCTTGAAAACGTTGAAGACTTGAAGTCATCTACAAAGGTGTCTATTGACGCTGATAAAATACTTTCGTTCCAGAATGTTGTTGGTAAGCCTTTTGTTGCTGATTTAAAGGCCAACATAACAAGCCGATTTTCTTCATCCAACGCTGTTGTATCAGCATTGTCTATATTCGATCCACGGAAAGTTCCAAAACCAGATTCAGTATCTTTTCCCACTTATGGAGACACGTCTGTTGAGAAACTGATTGCTCACTACGGAGAAGATAGAGATGCAGAAACATTGGATGGAGAAGAAACAGTGAAGACAGCCATGATTTCCACTGAAATACTTACAGAGTGGAAAACATTCCGCCAGCTGTTAGTCAAGCAACCACGGGATACTACTGCATCACAGCTGAAAGAACTTGTTTCAAACGACATGCTCAAGGCCATGTTTCCCAATTTGCACAAGATTGCCTCCATCTGCTTATCGATTCCAGTTTCTACTGCTTCTGTGGAGAGAAGCTTCTCACAGATGAAGATGATCAAGACTCGTTTGCGTAATTCTCTAAGTGACTGCAGCCTTTCTCACCTTATGAGGATTGCTATAGAGGCACCAGAAGTACTCTCTGAGAGCGACCTTGAAGAGATTGTGGACGTATGGCAGAGAAAACCAAGAAGAACCTCAGTTTGACATTCCTATCATTTGAACCTGATATCATAAGCTTATTACACCTTTCTTGTATTAAACCTTTCTTGACATTATTTTTAAAAAAATCTCTAATTTCAAGGGGGGGGGGCGAGAATGATACAAGGGGGGGCGAATGCCCCCCCCCGCCCCCCCCTAAATACACCCCTGCACATATCCAGGGATTGATAGCAGTTGCATGGAAATAGAAGATGTTTTGGTAGAGGATTAGCTATTGTCTCTTTGAGTATGGTAACAGTTTCCAAAGAGAGAGAACCCAAACCAAATGGCAGCAAGTACAGGTTCCTAGTCTTACAGCATGTGCAACTTTTACTCAATTCTGATAGCACTTTAGCTAACTTGATTGAACTATCAACAATTCCATCTATTCTCACTTTTTTTATACTGCAATCGAGAAACAGAGCAGTCTGATATTTGGGCTGAGATAAAGGTTAGCCTCCACCCAGTGTGGTGTTGGTCCAGTGTGTGCCCCCATGCAGCTGTTGTCAACCTACTTCAACCTGCCTCCACCCAGTGTGGTGTTGGTCCAGTGTGTGTCCCCATAGAGCTGTTGTCAACCTACTTCAACCTGCCTCCACCCAGTGTGGTGTTGGTCCAGTGTGTGTCCCCATAGAGCTGTTGTCAACCTACTTCAACCTGCCTCAACCCAGTGTGGTGTTGGTCCAGTGTGTGTCCCCATAGAGCTGTTGTCAACCTACTTCAACCTGCCTCCACCCAGTGTGGTGTTGGTCCAGTGTGTGTCCCCATATAGCTATTGTCAACCTACTTCAACCTGCCTCAACCCAGTGTGGTGTTGGTCCAGTGTGTGTCCCCATAGAGCTGTTGTCAACCTACTTCAACCTGCCTCAACCCAGTGTGGTGTTGGTCCAGTGTGTCCCCATAGAGCTGTTGTCAACCTACTTCAACCTGCCTCCACCCAGTGTGGTGTTGGTCCAGTGTGTGTCCCCATAGAGCTGTTGTCAACCTACTTCAACCTGCCTCCACCCAGTGTGGTGTTGGTCCAGTGTGTGTCCCCATAGAGCTGTTGTCAACCTACTTCAACCTGCCTCCACCCAGTGTGGTGTTGGTCCAGTGTGTGTCCCCATAGAGCTGTTGTCAACCTACTTCAACCTGCCTCAACCCAGTGTGGTGTTGGTCCAGTGTGTGTCCCCATAGAGCTGTTGTCAACCTACTTCAACCTGCCTCAACCCAGTGTGGTGTTGGTCCAGTGTGTGTCCCCATAGAGCTGTTGTCAACCTACTTCAACCTGCCTCCACCCAGTGTGGTGTTGGTCCAGTGTGTGTCCCCATATAGCTATTGTCAACCTACTTCAACCTGCCTCAACCCAGTGTGGTGTTGGTCCAGTGTGTGTCCCCATAGAGCTGTTGTCAACCTACTTCAACCTGCCTCAACCCAGTGTGGTGTTGGTCCAGTGTGTCCCCATAGAGCTGTTGTCAACCTACTTCAACCTGCCTCCACCCAGTGTGGTGTTGGTCCAGTGTGTGTCCCCATAGAGCTGTTGTCAACCTACTTCAACCTGCCTCCACCCAGTGTGGTGTTGGTCCAGTGTGTGTCCCCATAGAGCTGTTGTCAACCTACTTCAACCTGCCTCCACCCAGTGTGGTGTTGGTCCAGTGTGTGTCCCCATAGAGCTGTTGTCAACCTACTTCAACCTGCCTCAACCCAGTGTGGTGTTGGTCCAGTGTGTGTCCCCATAGAGCTGTTGTCAACCTACTTCAACCTGCCTCAACCCAGTGTGGTGTTGGTCCAGTGTGTGTCCCCATAGAGCTGTTGTCAACCTACTTCAACCTGCCTCAACCCAGTGTGGTGTTGGTCCAGTGTGTGTCCCCATAGAGCTGTTGTCAACCTACTTCAACCTGCCTCCACCCAGTGTGGTGTTGGTCCAGTGTGTGTCCCCATCGAGCTGTTGTCAACCTACTTCAACCTGCCTCCACCCAGTGTGGTGTTGGTCCAGTGTGTGTCCCCATAGAGCTGTTGTCAACCTACTTCAACCTGCCTCCACCCAGTGTGGTGTTGGTCCAGTGTGTGTCCCCATAGAGCTGTTGTCAACCTACTTCAACCTGCCTCCACCCAGTGTGGTGTTGGTCCAGTGTGTGTCCCCATAGAGCTGTTGTCAACCTACTTCAACCTGCCTCAACCCAGTGTGGTTTTGGTCCAGTGTGTGTCCCCATAGAGCTGTTGTCAACCTACTTCAACCTGCCTCCACCCAGTGTGGTGTTGGTCCAGTGTGTGTCCCCATAGAGCTGTTGTCAACCTACTTCAACCTGCCTCCACCCAGTGTGGTGTTGGTCAAGTGTGTGTCCCCATAGAGCTGTTGTCAACCTACTTCAACCTGCCTCCACCCAGTGTGGTGTTGGTCCAGTGTGTGTCCCCATATAGCTATTGTCAACCTACTTCAACCTGCCTCAACCCAGTGTGGTGTTGGTCCAGTGTGTGTCCCCATAGAGCTATTGTCAACCTACTTCAACCTGCCTCAACCCAGTGTGGTGTTGGTCCAGTGTGTCCCCATAGAGCTGTTGTCAACCTACTTCAACCTGCCTCCACCCAGTGTGGTGTTGGTCCAGTGTGTGTCCCCATAGAGCTGTTGTCAACCTACTTCAACCTGCCTCCACCCAGTGTGGTGTTGGTCCAGTGTGTGTCCCCATAGAGCTGTTGTCAACCTACTTCAACCTGCCTCCACCCAGTGTGGTGTTGGTCCAGTGTGTGTCCCCATAGAGCTGTTGTCAACCTACTTCAACCTGCCTCAACCCAGTGTGGTGTTGGTCCAGTGTGTGTCCCCATAGAGCTGTTGTCAACCTACTTCAACCTGCCTCCACCCAGTGTGGTGTTGGTCCAGTGTGTGTCCCCATATAGCTATTGTCAACCTACTTCAACCTGCCTCAACCCAGTGTGGTGTTGGTCCAGTGTGTGTCCCCATAGAGCTGTTGTCAACCTACTTCAACCTGCCTCAACCCAGTGTGGTGTTGGTCCAGTGTGTCCCCATAGAGCTGTTGTCAACCTACTTCAACCTGCCTCCACCCAGTGTGGTGTTGGTCCAGTGTGTGTCCCCATAGAGCTGTTGTCAACCTACTTCAACCTGCCTCCACCCAGTGTGGTGTTGGTCCAATGTGTGTCCCCATAGAGCTGTTGTCAACCTACTTCAACCTGCCTCCACCCAGTGTGGTGTTGGTCCAGTGTGTGTCCCCATAGAGCTGTTGTCAACCTACTTCAACCTGCCTCAACCCAGTGTGGTGTTGGTCCAGTGTGTGTCCCCATAGAGCTGTTGTCAACCTACTTCAACCTGCCTCCACCCAGTGTGGTGTTGGTCCAGTGTGTGTCCCCATCGAGCTGTTGTCAACCTACTTCAACCTGCCTCCACCCAGTGTGGTGTTGGTCCAGTGTGTGTCCCCATAGAGCTGTTGTCAACCTACTTCAACCTGCCTCCACCCAGTGTGGTGTTGGTCCAGTGTGTGTCCCCATAGAGCTGTTGTCAACCTACTTCAACCTGCCTCAACCCAGTGTGGTTTTGGTCCAGTGTGTGTCCCCATAGAGCTGTTGTCAACCTACTTCAACCTGCCTCCACCCAGTGTGGTGTTGGTCCAGTGTGTGTCCCCATCGAGCTGTTGTCAACCTACTTCAACCTGCCTCCACCCAGTGTGGTGTTGGTCCAGTGTGTGTCCCCATAGAGCTGTTGTCAACCTACTTCAACCTGCCTCCACCCAGTGTGGTGTTGGTCCAGTGTGTGTCCCCATAGAGCTGTTGTCAACCTACTTCAACCTGCCTCCACCCAGTGTGGTGTTGGTCCAGTGTGTGTCCCCATAGAGCTGTTGTCAACCTACTTCAACCTGCCTCAACCCAGTGTGGTGTTGGTCCAGTGTGTGCCCCCATGCAGCTTTTGTCGACCTACTTCAACCTGCCTCCACCCAGTGTGGTGTTGGTCCAGTGTGTGTCCCCATAGAGCTGTTGTCAACCTACTTCAACCTGCCTCCACCCAGTGTGGTGTTGGTCCAGTGTGTGTCCCCATAGAGCTGTTGTCAACCTACTTCAACCTGCCTCCACCCAGTGTGGTGTTGGTCCAGTGTGTGTCCCCATAGAGCTGTTGTCAACCTACTTCAACCTGCGTCAACCCAGTGTGGTGTTGGTCCAGTGTGTGTCCCCATAGAGCTGTTGTCGACCTACTTCAACCTGCCTCCACCCAGTGTGGTGTTGGTCCAGTGTGTGCCCCCATAGAGCTATTGTCAACCTACTTCAACCTGCCTCCACCCAGTGTGGTGTTGGTCCAGTGTGTGCCCCCATGCAGCTGTTGTCAACCTACTTCAACCTGCCTCCACCCAGTGTGGTGTTGGTCCAGTGTGTGTCCCCATAGAGCTGTTGTCAACCTACTTCAACCTGCGTCAACCCAGTGTGGTGTTGGTCCAGTGTGTGTCCCCATAGAGCTGTTGTCGACCTACTTCAACCTGCCTCCACCCAGTGTGGTGTTGGTCCAGTGTGTGTCCCCATAGAGCTGTTGTCAACCTACTTCAACCTGCGTCAACCCAGTGTGGTGTTGGTCCAGTGTGTGTCCCCATAGAGCTGTTGTCGACCTACTTCAACCTGCCTCCACCCAGTGTGGTGTTGGTCCAGTGTGTGCCCCCATAGAGCTATTGTCAACCTACTTCAACCTGCCTCCACCCAGTGTGGTGTTGGTCCAGTGTGTGCCCCCATGCAGCTGTTGTCAACCTACTTCAACCTGCCTCCACCCAGTGTGGTGTTGGTCCAGTGTGTGTCCCCATAGAGCTGTTGTCGACCTACTTCAACCTGCGTCAACCCAGTGTGGTGTTGGTCCAGTGTGTGTCCCCATAGAGCTGTTGTCAACCTACTTCAACCTGCCTCCACCCAGTGTGGTGTTGGTCCAGTGTGTGTCCCCATAGAGCTGTTGTCAACCTACTTCAACCTGCGTCAACCCAGTGTGGTGTTGGTCCAGTGTGTCTCCCCATAGAGCTGTTGTCGACCTACTTCAACCTGCCTCCACCCAGTGTGGTGTTGGTCCAGTGTGTGTCCCCATAGAGCTGTTGTCAACCTACTTCAACCTGCGTCAACCCAGTGTGGTGTTGGTCCAGTGTGTGTCCCCATAGAGCTGTTGTCGACCTACTTCAACCTGCCTCCACCCAGTGTGGTGTTGGTCCAGTGTGTGTCCCCATGCAGCTGTTGTCAACCTACAACCTTTTCTTTCAAGTAGCTAAAAGAAGACCAACTGTCTAGAAGAGCTCTGACCTAAATATCGATTCTCATCGACAAAGGTTATAGCCAATGAAAGAGACAAGTTTGAATATCTAGCCCACTACCCTTTGTCTCTAACCACAGAGTCGATCTTGGTGATGACATCATCATCAATTCTACTTGCCAAGTCATGCTGAGCTCAGTTTGCTGAGACCACTTGTCATTCAACACCACCTTGAAGAGGATTGAGTGTTGAATCACTGACTAGAGCATCTGCCCTTCTATCCTACAATTTGTAGGTGGGATGGGCATGCCCCCAGACCCCCCCTAGAGGCACCCTGCAATGCGCTTGGAGGCATGCCTCTCCTCCCATTCCCAATAAAATATTCACCCCCTCCCTTTGTTATGAAAATTACTCAAATACATGCCAGGGCTAAGATTAGGTCTAAGGCTATGATTAGGGCTAGAGATAAGACAGGGCTAAGACTAGGGCAAGACTTGCTCTAGGGCTATGTTTAGTGCTGTGGCTAAGGCTTGGACTAGTGCTGGGGCTAAGACTACGGCTATGGGCTACGATGAGGTCTAGGGCTAAGATTAGGGCAGGTTAGTGCTAAGACCAGTTTGAAGCATGGATATGTTCCCTTGGTTGTTGACAGTGTCTCTGGAGTACTCTGAAGAGGTTATCTTCGACAAGACTGTGTGGCAATCAGTGTGGTACATTTTAGCTTTCCTTGTCTTCATCCTCTTCTTGGCTCTCTCTCTTGTTCCCTGCTCTTCTTCTTCTTGACTCTCTCTCTTGTTCTCTTCTCTTCCTCTTCTTGACTCTCTCTCTTGTTCCCTGCTCTTCTTCTTCTTGACTCTCTCTCTTGTTCCCTTCTCTTCTTCTTCTTGACTCTCTCTCTTCTTCCTTTTCTTGACTCTCTCTCTCTTCTTCCTCCCACCCTCCTCTCTGACAGACACAATTCCTCGCTCGGTGTTGATGGTGATGTTTGAAGAGACCCCTTACCTGTTCTGTGCTCTGGGAGATGGGTGTGTCCACTACTACCAGATGCAGCTGCCAGCCGGTAAGAGAGTGGTCTGGAGGGCTAATTCTTCGCATTGCTTGATTTGATATGTGCCCTAAGTGGTTGATTAGGTGTCTGGCAAGAGATTGCAATTAACAATAATTAATAATAGTTTAGTAAGAGAAGCTTATTGTTTATAGTTTGGTTTCCTAGGTTACCCAATTAACCCTTGACTAATATGAGACGTTAAAATCACCTTCTCAATAATCAACTTCAAATTTTATTCACTCGACGTTTCGACTAGATGCTCTAACCTTCACCAATATTCCTGATGAAGGCTAGAGCATCTAGTCGAAACGTTGAGTGAATATAATTTTGAATTTGATTATTGAGAAGGTGATTATAATTCTATTATGTCAACTGAGAGTTCATCGAGAGTTTAATATGAGACCGTTTTTGGGGGGAGGTGGATTGTTTGAATGAGTTTGTTGCAAGAGATTTGTTGTTGCAAGAGATTTGTTCCTTTGAGGTAAGCAAATAAGAGCTACGCATTACTACGTCTCTCTGTCTACGACATAACCTACCTCAAGGAAATCCACCAAGGAGAGCCTCCTTTCAGGAGAAACCAGATTCAGAATGGTTCCAAGTAAGGAGAGGAGCCTGTTAGGGGCTTCCAGAGACAGCAGTAAAGGCCAGGAAAAGATGCTCAAGAGATGGTCTTATCAGACATATTTTTTTTGCTATATTGCATGCTTATTCCATGAGGAATTTTTAAGAGCATTTGCGAAGGATACAGTTATGAAGGTGTGCACTACTAGGTGACGTCTAGGGTTGGTGTGTGTGTGATGAGATGACCACTACTAGGTGAGGTATGGGGTTGGTGTGTGTGTGTGATGAGGTGACCACTACTAGGTGAGGTCTGGGGTTGGTGTGTGTGTGAGGTGACACACAAATCCTTCAGTTAGTGAGTTAGTGTTCATTGGCGAACATTTAAACTCTTCCAGCCTTCCTTCTTGGCACCTAGAGGCGAGGCTCGTGCCAGAATTATAGGTGGGGTGTCCTTCCTACCTTCTTCACAAATTCTTGTTGTCGTGTGTGTCTGCAAATTCCCTTCTAAGAAGGTGTGGCAGTTGCATCTCTAAGGTGATTAGGAGCCATGGCGATGCACTAACGGGATATTGAATTTCATTTGTGCAAGTCAACTTGACGTGGGCGGGTTTGAAGGTCACGATGGGTTCAGTTTCATCTTGGAAAAATTCCTCATCTCATCCGACGCTTAGCCTTGACTGCCTGACAACCAGCAAAGCTGTTGTTCTTGTGCCTCAGGAATCCGTGAGCTTTGATCCAGAGATTTGGTAGCATTACACGACGAGTTTAAATTATTTCATGGAATGAGGGGGGGGGGGGGGGGCAGGGCATTTCCCCTCCCACGAATTTTGAAATTACACTATATTCAGCATCGGTGTAGGGTTCGTAGTCCTAGATTTTTTTGTTGACAGGGGTATGTAGCACCTGACGTTGGCACCTCAACGACCAACACCCGGTCCCTCTACAGGACAGATAACGGAAGTAGCACATGTCTGCACTCTGCTCCATGTGTGGGTCCACTGCAGTGAAGAGCTGTACTCCATGTGTGGGTCCACTGCAGGGAAGAGCTCTACTCCATGTGTGGGTCCACTGCAGTGAAGAACTCTACTCCATGTGTGGGTCCACTGCAGTGAAGAGCTGTACTCCATGTGTGGGTCCACTGCAGGGAAGAACTCTACTCCATGTGTGTGTCCACTGCAGTGAAGAACTCTACTCCATGTGTGGGTCCACTGCAGTGAAGAGCTCTACTCCATGTGTGGGTCCACTGCAGTGAAGAACTCTACTCCATGTGTGTGTCCACTGCAGTGAAGAACTCTACTCCATGTGTGGGTCCACTGCAGTGAAGAACTCTACTCCATGTGTGGGTCCACTGCAGTGAAGAACTCTACTCCATGTGTGTGTCCACTGCAGTGAAGAACTCTACTCCATGTGTGTGTCCACTGCAGTGAAGAACTCTACTCCATGTGTGTGTCCACTGCAGTGAAGAACTCTACTCCATGTGTGGGTCCACTGCAGTGAAGAACTCTACTCCATGTGTGTGTCCACTGCAGTGAAGAACTCTACTCCATGTGTGTGTCCACTGCAGTGAAGAACTCTACTCCATGTGTGGGTCCACTGCAGTGAAGAACTCTACTCCATGTGTGTGTCCACTGCAATGAAGAGCTCTACTCCATGTGTGTGTCCACTGCAGTGAAGAACTCTACTCCATGTGTGGGTCCACTGCAGTGAAGAACTCTACTCCATGTGTGGGTCCACTGCAGTGAAGAACTCTACTCCATGTGTGTGTCCACTGCAGTGAAGAGCTGTACTCCATGTGTGTGTCCACTGCAGTGAAGAACTCTACTCCATGTGTGTGTCCACTGCAGTGAAGAACTCTACTCCATGTGTGTGTCCACTGCAGTGAAGAACTCTACTCCATGTGTGGGTCCACTGCAGTGAAGAACTCTACTCCATGTGTGGGTCCACTGCAGTGAAGAACTCTACTCCATGTGTGGGTCCACTGCAGTGAAGAACTCTACTCCATGTGTGTGTCCACTGCAGTGAAGAACTCTACTCCATGTGTGGGTCCACTGCAGTGAAGAACTCTACTCCATGTGTGTGTCCACTGCAGTGAAGAACTCTACTCCATGTGTGTGTCCACTGCAGTGAAGAACTCTACTCCATGTGTGGGTCCACTGCAGTGAAGAACTCTACTCCATGTGTGGGTCCACTGCAGTGAAGAACTCTACTCCATGTGTGTGTCCACTGCAGTGAAGAGCTGTACTCCATGTGTGTGTCCACTGCAGTGAAGAACTCTACTCCATGTGTGTGTCCACTGCAGTGAAGAACTCTACTCCATGTGTGTGTCCACTGCAGTGAAGAACTCTACTCCATGTGTGGGTCCACTGCAGTGAAGAACTCTACTCCATGTGTGGGTCCACTGCAGTGAAGAACTCTACTCCATGTGTGTGTCCACTGCAGTGAAAGTGCTTTAGCTTCTTAGCCTTGTGGAACACCTTCTCTGTCACTAGTTGGCCTCTTCGGAGGCTGATACTGGAGCCCTCCACGAACATATCCAGGACAGGACCCAGTTTGGTTAAGTGTGAAGCAGAGTTGTGAACGTTGCACCATCTGTGAGTACTTGAAGATTCACAAGGGGAAATATTTTTGTGTTGTGTGGCGAATAATGGAAGCCACACTCATCTCTGTTGCTCCTTATCCTACCCATCCCAAAAGATATTCGGCTATTCTTGCATGAATGGGTTAATTCTGGAGTTATATTCTTGCATGAAGGAGTTATTCTTGGAGCTATATTGTTGCATGAAGGGGTTATTCATGGAGCTCTAACCTTGCATGAAAGGGTAATTCTTGGAGCTATATTCTTGCATGAAGGGGTTATCCGTGGAGCTATAATCTTGCATGAAGGGGTTATTCTTGGAACTATATTCTTGCATGAAGGGGTTATTCTTGGAGCTCTATTCTTGCATTAAGGGGTTATTCATGGAGTTATATTCTTACATGAAGGGGTTATTCATGGAGTTATATTCTTGCATGAATGGGTTATTCATGGAGCTCTAACCTTGCATGAAAGGGTTATTCATGGAGCTATATTCTTACATGAAGGGGTTATTCACGGAGTTATATTCTTGCATAAAGGGGGTATTAGCTTTATTCTTGCATGAAGGGGTTATTCATGGAGCTATATTCTTACATGAAGGGGTTATTCACGGAGTTATATTCTTGCATAAAGGGGGTATTCTTTGAGCTCTATTCTTGCATTAAGGGGTTATTCATGGAGCTATATTCTTACATGAAGGGGTTATTCACGGAGTTATATTCTTGCATAAAGGGGGTATTAGCTTTATTCTTGCATGAAGGGGTTATTCATGGAGCTATATTCTTACATGAAGGGGTTATTCACGGAGTTATATTCTTGCATAAAGGGGGTATTCTTTGAGCTCTATTCTTGCATTAAGGGGTTATTCATGGAGCTATATTCTTACATGAAGGGGTTATTCACGGAGTTAAAGGGGGTATTCTTTGAGCTCTATTCTTGCATGAAGGGGTTATGGGGAAGAGGCTGAAGGATGGCAGGTGGAAGGTGGAGATGCAGACAGGAGGATGGAGGGAGGGGGAAGAGACGATGTGGAAATGATTTGTGGTTTTGATCGGAATATTGCTTGGCACCTGATACAATTCATCCCTCAGTCTACAGGTGGTCTCCACGGCGATGTCTCGCTTGCCGAGTACAACATCAGCAATCCATCATTGTGACCTTTGATCCCTGACGACCTCAGAAAGTTTGCATGATCGAAGTCGGTCATTTGATGTCTTGAGTGTGGGTGTGGTTACATTTGACCCGACATAGCTGTTTGCAAACATCGGCTTTGATAAATCCACTTGAAGGAGACCTCAACAATTGACACATCTACCCTTCCCCCCGAGTCTGGCATAGCCACACCCCTTAGCATCCTTTGCGAAGGTCATGAAAAGGTCTGGAATCTTTATCATCAATGAACTCTGCTTTAGGAGTGCAGACGTTCTCGGGGGAATCCTATTAAGAAGAGGATGTTTACCACAGGATCTTGGTACAGCAGACTCCCTCTGACCTTGTGGAGTTCTTTGTCAGGCAGCGGTTTATAGGTTTGTCGGAGTAAAGAAGATTGGACAGGCATGAACATCGTTGACACCACCCAGAGGAGCTCGCGCACTGGCTATGTGCGGAGAAGATGGGATCTCTTGGAAGCTTGCCTTTTTCACGAGATGCTTCTTACACTTGAAAAGTTCTGTGAAGTCCAACTCCGAGCTTCTAGGTCTTGAGAATTAGAGTACCCTCATAAGTGCCATTCTGACTTGTTTGTTCTCATTTCTTCTCAATGTACACTACATATTGTTATTAGGCTGCTGCATTTCTGTACTCTGACCCTGAGCCTCCTCTGTGTGATGCAGAGGAGGCTCACGTCCGTCCAGTTGGAGAAATAGGGCACTAGCTGCTAGTTTTTCTGACCAGTGGCCGACTCAATGCTAACGACACCTTCTACTCCACAAACTATCCCCCCCACAACTCGTCAAAGAATATCTGGGGAATTTTTTGATCGCCGCAAGGCTTCCGAGGAATTGAGACTCCTGACGACAACACCAAGCATCGTCTGAAGACTTCAGACATCGCTTGGCAATGGTGGAAATCTCATAGCGACGACAATGCTGTGAACTTTAACCATTATTATTTTTGTGCATAGCAGTTAATTATTACGTGTAAGCTCACAATGGTCAACTCTGGTATATATAAGTCTTATAAGCTCACACTGGTCAACTCTGGTTTATAAGCTATAAGCACATGCTCTCTTATAAGCTCACACTGGTCAACTCTGGTTTATAAGCTATAAGCACATGCTCTCTTATAAGCTCACACTGGTCAACTCTGGTTTATAAGCTATAAGCACATGCTCTCTTATAAGCTCACACTGGTCAACTCTGGTTTATAAGCTATAAGCACATGCTCTCTTATAAGCTCACACTGGTCAACTCTGGTTTATAAGTTATAAGCACATGCTCTCTTATAAGCTCACACTGGTCAACTCTGGTTTATAAGCTATAAGCACATGCTCTCTTATAAGCTCACACTGGTCAACTCTGGTTTATAAGCTATAAGCACATGCTCTCTTATAAGCTCACACTGGTCAACTCTGGTTTATAAGCTATAAGCACATGCTCACTTATAAGCTCACACTGGTCAACTCTGGTTTATAAGCTATAAGCACATGCTCTCTTATAAGCTCACACTGGTCAACTCTGGTTTATAAATATATGCCTCTATAATCTTATAATATCTAATAAGGTGTGGCTTGAGGCTGTATGTCAAATACCTTCTGTTCGCCTTCAGGTATCCTCAGCACTTGTAAGAAGGTAGTCCTGGGTACAAAGCCCATAGCCCTGAAGCAGTTCAAGTCCGCGGGGAATGTGAGTGTGTTTGCGTGTTCCAACCACCCAACCATCATCTACTCCAACAATAACAAAATCCTCTTCTCTAACGTCAACCTCAAGGTAAGCGTTGCCATGGAGAAGTGTCTGGAGTGAGCTATTTATTTATACTGACCTCTGATCTCTCTATTATGCATGGTTATAATATATATCTTATTACATGAGGCTGAGTGGAATAATTATGGGGAGATTAGTGGGGGTAGAGTGAGCTAGATAGTGCACACAGCTGGGGGTAGAGTGAGCTAGATAGTAGTGAGCTAGATTGTGCACACAGCTGGGGGGGGGGGGGGGGGTAGAGTGAGCACATAGCTGGGGGGTTGCTGTCCTGAATTATTGTCTTATTCTCGCACATGCTTAACATTGTTTCGTTATACGATTGTTGACCCCTTACCATGTATTGAGTGTGAAAGGGGGGGAAATTACTAGCAGGTGTTGACGGGCACTTGGTAACCTAGTCTCTCAAGACAAAGATCGTTTATTATTAATTCTTGTTATTGCAGGAAGTGAATTATTTCTGCACTTTGAACTCCGATGGCTTCAGAGACAGGTGAGAAAACCCTCAAAGATGAAGGTGTGGTTTGAAGAGTTTTGTTTTTAATTTCAAACTAGCTTTCACAGACATATTTACAAAATGTGACGAGAGTAAACTCCAAATTGATGGTTGAGAAGGTCTTTGTAACCACATGCATAATAATAGAAAAGGTTGTCATGAATCCACTCACTGCATGGTTCAATAGTGCCACCATTCCCAGCTTCAATAAAGCTGGATGTCGAGCGGGTCTCACTAATATTCCTGTGGTGAAGAATCTGCACCGAGTATTTGTGGGTTTGAAGCCATGCCCACTCTGCTGCTATTTGACCACACCCCTTGCATAAATATTCGCAGATTAGAGTTCGTATGCAAAAATGACGAACATTAATTCCTTCGATTTCCTGATAGTTCTGCCAGACTCTTGCGTGCTTCTTGAAATAATCAAATACTTGAAGACCCACACAGTGCTATATTTAGGGGTTGGGCATTAACCCCCCCCCTTAAAGATTTATACGGCCAAATTGACCACTGTTAGCTTGCATGTAATAATAATATAATTTTAACAGCTATCCAGTCAGGTCCTGTGCCCCCCCCTTGGTAAAATTCCTGTATACAGTCCTGCCATACGGCCTACTCTTGTATGTATCTGATCCACTTAATTTGGATTCTGTTGTTGTGTCTTCGTGCACCAGCTCCAGTGTACCTCGACAGGTTCCTGGAATCAATTCAGAGCCATCAATAAGCAATGTTTGTTAAGATGTTTGTGTGGGTATGGCTGGCAATGGTTTGTTTAAAACCAGGGTGTTGCTTGGGTTGCGACTCAAGTATGGGTGTGACTCTAAGTGCTGCTGCATGATGTTTATAGCCTCGGGCAACGAGTCAAGAGGGTCATCCCTTAAACAAGTCATGCACAATTAAATCAAGAAAGCTCTTTAACTCAATTACAGAATCCACTAAATAAACTCGTGGAGGGAGTCAATGAGCCTGGAAGTTGGTATCACACGGACATTTCTTAAAGATCTGTTTTACAAGTTCTGATCGTAACCTCAACTCAAACTGAAAGTCTATTGGAGCTAGCTCTAAGTGGTGTTAAATTTTGTAACTGGAGTGATGATGCAATGTGTGAAATCACCATGGTTTCCACAACTCCAGCTAGGTCAAAACTTGACTGCTGTACGAGGGTAATTCTATGTCAACTCACAGGCCAATTCAAACACCATTGCAAAGCTGTTTTCAAGGGCTTTCCAACAGTATCTGAATCATTGTCCTTCCTGAATATATGGGGAAGTTAGCTTTTGGGGCAAGGTCATGATCCTTGACCTTCTATACTCAAAACCCATACCTCCAAATAAAATAGTTTAATGACTTGAAGCTGACATAAGTGGCTATCTTAGTGCCAAAAATCATGGTGGAATTCCTATGGGGTCCAGAGAAATTCCTTATTTTCACTTGAAACCATGCTGGATCAACAGGTTGGCCCCCTCTGCGTATATAGAGAACAAAAAGGTGGCCCTTTACCAACACTCTCCTCAAGTCTGTCAAGGCATCTGAATGAAGCACAGCATGGGACTAAACCAACACTCCTGAATAGAAGGAAGAACCTCATTAGCTGATTTCTCTGAGTCATATTTTGACTTGCTCAGTGCTTGCTTGTGCTTGCACAAACCTGCAGGATCTTGCTGCTGCAAGTCTTGGCCAGAACTCTTTGATGTGTGTTGTGATCCGTGCATGATTCTGCCTGCACAGTTTTGTGTCTATAAAAGAACTGCTCATGTTTTGTTCTGGGTCTGTTCAACTGTGTTCTGTCTGGCAAGCTCCTCTACTGAGTGAGCATACTTTAGTCGTGAGAGGCCTGATTCTGAGTCTGCTTGAATTGGTGAGTCTATTAATGTTGGCTGTGGCTGGCTTAGATGCAATGGCAGAATTTTGGTGACCTAAATAATGCAGTCAGGATGGATAATGATTCTCTATTTGCAGATGGCTTGCTCAATTGGGAGCATCATTGGTGATTATTGTCAAGGTGGGAGCGTATTCATAGAACTGACCTCAAGGCAAAAGGACTTGGTGTCGTTAAGACTCAAAGCCTTATTATGACAAGCTGCCATACGCACTTCAATAAATATATTTCTTCGTATACCAACCGACAAATGGCATGTGCCGATCCGTTAGGTCTGCATAAGGCATAAGAAGCCTAAACGGGGAAAAGATCTCAGACAAATCAGCCTTGAATATGTAAAACTCAATCCACAGGCAAGTGCATAACTATTTCCAGCTTACCATTATTTCTAACCAAAAAAGACAGTAATTTTCTTTTGCTTGCATAGGTAAACAAAAGTTGTGTTCCACTTGCTGGAAAAGTATGGCACAGATGGAGAAAGACCATCCTTCTTCATCCAGCAGCACTTCTGGGGAAGAATCCAATGAGGGGCCTTCAGTGGAATAACAGGAAGTCATCCATCCAGACGTAGCAACGCTTGATGAGTCATTGACAGCCCTTGGAGTTCCCCCCTTTGACTGCCGAAAGTTGGGTGGAAATTGCTACTCAATAGAAAAAGCGAAGAAAATTGAAGGAGTTGTGAGGAAATAACTACATCTAGACTCCCCAGAACCAGCAGAAGTTGTGAACGAAGATGTTGTAAGCTATGAGGAGATGATCAAGAGAAATTTCGACAGGAAGTAAAAGAAAGTGAAAAAATCAAAGTCCTGACAGTGTTCCCAAAAGTTGGAGCATCTGGAGGATACAAGAAGAATTTGGGGGAACTCAACATTATGGTGAGGACCTCGAAAAGACTCGTCTATGAAAACACCAAATCCCAAAGTTGGGGAAACTTTGAGTGTGAAACAGCCAAGGCAGTACGAGCATTCTATGAGCAAGATGGCATGAGCAGGATGATGCCTGGAAAAGAAGACTGTGCATCTATGAAGCAGGTGAATGACGTAAAAGAAAATGTCCAGAAGCCATTGCTCTTATGTAACCTTGTCCAGGCCTGCAGAAAATTCAAGGAGAGTGGACCCAAAATTGGGTTCTCAAAAATTGCCCAGTTGCGGCTGAAGAATGTGGTGCTGGCAGGTTCTAGTGGTTCATCAGAATGTCAAGTTAATGGTGGAGGCATGCAAAATGAACTCCCTCCCTGACCTCAAGGCCCTGGTAGGTGACGACTTTGACGGGAAGATAACATACAAAACCCTGATAAGTATGCTCTCGTGCATCCCACCACGACCAGAGTGTTACTTAGGGGGATGTGACTTTTGCAAGAACAGTGATATTTCAGGGTGTATGTGGAGTTGTCAAGTGTGTAGATATAGTCTAGAAGGAAAATTGAGGAAGCAAATCATTGCTATCTTCACCGAGTTATCTTTTGTTGAGATAACCTACAATGCCTGGGTGAGTGTTGTTATGAGGTGCCATGACTTCATTGCAAAACAACAAGCTGCACATGTGCAGGACCTGAAGCATAACATTGCAGCAGGAGAGGCAATTGTGATGGGGAACTTGGCGGAGAACTATTCTTTTGTGTGCCAAGATGCAGCCCAAGGGTTCCATTGGATGAACGACCAGGCAACCCTGCAACCCATCATGGCATATTTCCGCACTACAGAATCTGTTGAGTTGCAGCACTTGAGTAATGTCGCAATTTCGGACTCCCTCACCCACGATGCCATTGCTGTTCATGTGTGCAAGAAAAAATGTCTCAACTTTCTGAAAATGACATTCAACCTCACCAAAGTGTATTACTTTTCCGATGGAGCTACATCGCAATACAAGAATAAGTCCAATTTTGTTAACCTTGCCCCCCATGTTGAGGACCACAGTGTCGACGCAGAGTGACATTTTTTCACCACCTCCCATGGAAAGGGACTCTGTGATGGTGTGGGTGGAACCACAAGGAGGTTGGCAGCTCGGGTAAGCCTACAAAGGATAATGGAAGACCAAATCCTTTCCCCAAAGGCTCTCTTCGATTGGGCAAAGGAGTCCATCACGAATATTCATTTTGAATTCATTGAAACGGCTGAATTGGAAGCCACCAGCAAGGCTCTTGAGCATCGTATGAACAGTGCCAAGACAATCGTTGGAACTGTGAAGCACCACTGCTTTCTCAGGGCTGGTTAAATACTAACTCTCTGATGATGAAGAGATATTCGACATCACCAGTGGGTTGTCGGTAAAAGTCTCTGACCACCCAGACAGACTGACTTTCCAGGAACTTCAACCACCTGGTTACTACACCTGAGAATATGAGGAGAAGTGGTGGGTTGGGAAATTGCTGGAGAAGTTTGACGACCTGAAAGAAGTGAAGTCGAAGTTCCTCCATCCTCATGGTCCCTCCTCATCTTTCACTTTTCCAAGAGTGCCAGACAAACTCAATCTTGAAATTGAGCAGATATTCATGTTGGTCGATGTATCAACAAGAGCTGGAAGAGTGTACATCATTACCATGTACACTGCACATGAAGCTGCAACAATGCTGACAAAGGCAAGCGTAAAGCTTTCGGACGAGTCAGCCTTGAATGACCAAACATTTTCATATCCGAAACAACTTTATAACTTTATAACTTTTTCTTGCAAGTTCTGTAGGAGCACCAGTAGGCTCAATGACTGAGCTCAGGCCACCATTAACCTGCCAGTGCCAAGGCCCTACATTGTTCAATATTTTTTGGTAGTTCCGATTTCATTTCACTTGTTCGTTGATGAAAGTTACCATTATCTATCCATAAAAATAACCCCCTAGGAACCCCACCATGATTTTTGGCACTGAGACAGCCACTTATGTCAGCTTGCCATTAAACTTTTTTATTTGGAGGTATGGGTTTTGAGTAATAGAAGGTCAAAGGTCACGACCTTGAACAATAAGCTAACTTCCCCATATATTTAGGTAGGAATGATTCAGATACTTCTGGAAAGCCCTTGAAAACAGCTTTGCAATGCCAATGGTGTTTGAATGGGCCAATTTGAGTAAGAAACAACAGAGTTGGATCAGGTTAAGTGAACCTGTGACCTTCCAGGGGTCACTTCGGGTTAGATCTTCGGAACACTGTATCTCGGAGACCCTTTGACACAGGGACCTAAAATTTAGGTGTGGAATCATTTTTCACCAGGCCCTACAAGTGTGCCAAATTACAAAGAAATCGGAAGTGGCTTGTGAATAGGTGTGTGAGTTGACATGGAATGACTCACAAACATCGTTGGAAAGCTCTTTGAATGAGCAGCACTTTGACACCAAAATCATCTTCACAGCGTAACGAGTCAAAAAGTTATGAGCGATTTAAAAATCGTTTAAAAAACGTATCTTTCCTCAAAGTGCCAAAAGACGTGGTATCATAACCTTGTGGTAATGACTTTAGGAGCTCCATAGATTCTGCACACTTCACTGTGTGAAGTTGATGTATAGCTCAAATGATAGCTCTCTCTGTGTGCTCTCTTTTGGAACCAAAAAAAAGTTGCATAGCTACAACTATGCTGAAGTTACATGCAGCCAAGGTGGGCACCTCAAAACCCGAGTGCCTGGGTTGGTTTTAATGATGGTTCCTGATTGGTAAGTGCTAGCCAGTTGAAATTGAATCTATGGAGCTCCAGAAATTGTAACGATAAGGTTATGATACCACATCTATTGGTACTTAATCCCCAAAAGTGACTTGGGTGCGAAGTGATAATGCACTTGTTAAATCACCATGGTGTCCACACCTCCTACGTGAAGTAGCTAAATATGCCATTGGAAAGCTCTTTGAATGGGTAGCATTTGGGCACCAAAATCATCTTCACAGTGAGAAGAGTCAAAACGTTATGAGCGATTTAAAAATTGGTTCGCCATTGGTGTAGTGCTCCTCTTAATTAATCTCTTCTTATGTGGAAAGGTTGTCTTTTCAGGTGCATGGACTGGGATGGATAGAGGCTAGAGCCAACAGTGAAGTAGGTGCTTAACAAATAGAGGCTAGAGCCAACAGTGAAGTAGGTGCTTAACAAATAGAGGCTAGAGCCAACAGTGAAGTAGGTGCTTAACAAATAGAGGCTAGAACCAACAGTGAAGTAGGTGCTTAACAAATAGAGGCTAGAGCCAACAGTGAAGTAGGTGCTTGACAAAAGATCAGGTTCTTGACGTGGTGGATACGTGCAGCTTTTCGGGACCTTTGTTGTTGGGTGCCACGCCCCCATCACTAAGTTGTGCAGTCACTTTGTAGATTGTGAGACTAGAACTTCAAATAGTAGGCCAAGCAAGAGAGAGACAGAACTCCACCCAACAAGATGGCCACCTAACAAAGAGTGTTTTAGAGAGACATAGCTCCACACAGCAAGATGGCCACCTAAGAGGTGACCAAGTTGGTTGTTATTTCTTCTCCATTGCCTGCTGGAGCTCCAAAGTGCTCCATTGTGTTTAAGGCGTATCTATGGTAATGCCAGTCTCACCCTCCCTCCTGGCCAGGTAGGCTGGTGCTGCCATGTGGAATTTAACTCGTAACGAGCCATCTTGGCAGAGCCTCCCTACGTTAGTGCTGCAGCTCAACATCAGAGGAATGAGCTCGTTACCAAGGCCACGCACCACATGTGGTTGTGATGGCGCCGGCCTGAGGGACTCGCAGCTATGGCAGCACACTGGCTTGCGCTGAGTTATAATTATATGTGCAAATGTTGAGGTGTGCAAGCTGACCACACCCTCCAGGAGAAATTCTTGAACTCCGACTCTGACGCAAGCTTCGATTTACATGATTGGATGTGTTGCCGGGTGATTGCCGAGACCCCTCCCTCTGCCCTGTGTGCCGTCCAGTTATAGTTGGGTTGTAGTCGGGTGTGGATTAATGATATTCATGGTGCACTTTGGGTGAGTGCATGAGGTGCTAATGACAGCTAATAGGAAGGAGTGTGGCAGCTCAGAGCAGTGCTCAAGTTACTGAGTGCATGAGAGCACTTCAATGGAGGGAGAAGTTGGCAGGAGAGGCAGCCATGAAGATAACCTGGCAGGTTCCAGTTAGGCATTAGGCCATGAAGGAGTTCCTATATAGTGCTCACCACCTTCACACACATACTCACACCATGGATGCATGCACACACATCTATACACACACGCACACACCTCCGTGTCCTCCTCTGACACCTCTCTCTCTCCTCCCTCCTCAGCCTGGCTCTGGTAGACGGAACTTCCCTGATCATTGGCTCTGTGGACCAACTGTACATGCTACATGTGCAAACTGTCCCCCTCGGAGAAACCCCTCGGTGAGAATGGGTTGGTATTGCTATCTGTTGGGGAGAGAACATTGTCACCATGTCCATGGTGTGGGTTAATGTGGGCTCTTGGTGGGCTCTTGGTGGGCTCTGAACAAGACCTGGGTTCAAACCAGTATCCTGTACTGTGTTTTTGCCAGGTTTTCGTACAGGGAAGGGTGGGGGTCCCTGGAATACCCCTTCCCTGAACTTCTAACCCCCCCCCCCCCCTCCCCCCAAGAATTTTGAAATCGCAATGCCCTAGAATAGGTTGTCCTGGAACAAGTGCGGACTTGATGTGGGATGTTTGGAATATCCGAGTTACAGAGCCACACCCCAACTGCACTGGTTGGTGTGGAGATGCATGGACTACAACTTGATTGAAATTAATTCCAGTTCTGAAGTTGCCCCCCACACCTCTCCCCCTCTCTCCCCCTCCCCCTCCCCCTCCCCCCTCTCTCCCTCTCTCCCCCTCTCCCTCTCTCATAATAAACTTCATTGAATTGTAAAGCACAAGCACAAACAAAGCAATGAGGGGTGGGGTCATCCAAGCTCAGCTTGTCATAATGTTCTACAAAAACATTGCACAATCACTTGGCTCCAGCAAACTAAGTGACTTTATGTCATGACAAGCAGAAAAGCAACAATAAAAAAATCATTAAGGAATAATTAAGGGATAATTTAGTGATAATTATTATTTCTGCAGCACCAGATGTTAAAGGAGCCAATTATTGCTTCTCTAGCAGCTTGCACTAAGAGAATATGAGTCTTGGTTGTGGAGATGTTTAGTTCGACTTGGAGCTTTGTGAAACCACGTAGATTTGGCAGGCCACGTGAACCAATTTCCAATGTCATCAGCTTGGCTGTGTAGTCTGATAGTTGACATGCAGAGAGTAGTGGTATGTATTTGACCTCCTTCCTAGTCGCAGCTTCATGGAATAAGGTGTGGAAACACACTGTTAGTTCCACAAGACATACACACTTGCGTTCATCATCCCACCAGACAATGTCAGGTCTGAGTTCAGTAGGGCTGATGTAGGAAGGGAAATTGTACGCATTGGCAAGGTCAACAGTGCTAAAGGCTGCGTTAGGGAGGTGTTGCGAGATGGTTTCGTAAATGACAGCCAGAACAGAGTCATGCATTGTAGTGTGTTAGTTTCAAGGCTATCTTGCAGGAGTTTAGAAGAGGAGACTACTCCTGCTAACAATAGTTTGTTTCAACCAAGCAAGCTAAAGCAGCTAGAAGACTTCTATCCTTTATCAGAATTAATGACCTACAAAGTTCATCAGGTAGGGAGTTCTCTTGACATGGACGAGGTTCTGGTGATCCTCATGGCACAGGGCAGTTGTCAGAGTTCTTCTTTTTCCACAGGCATTGTGGGATAGGGTATCTTGTGCAGCATTGAGAACAAATTTGAAAGACTCCTCTGGGAGAGACTGCACCGCTTTAGCCCAGATGGTAGCAGAATCAGGGGTGGTGGCACGAATCGTGTGGCGCTATCTAGGCAGGCTGCGGAGATCTTTCAAGTGAGCCGGTTCTTCCTCATTAGTCACCTGCTTCTTGACTGCCACATGTAGTGCTTTCCGTGAGCGTGATGGATCTTTCTGCATCGTGTCTCTATCAATCACAGCTGGTCGAAACTTCAGCCGTTTCGCAGCAATCTCAGCCTGTAAACCTTTCTCTGCAATATGTCTGACACAACAGTCAGCTGAGGTGAGTATCTGGCACTGCCTTGAGACTTGGAGTCTCTTATAGAGAGAGGACAATGATGGTAGGTTAAGGCCTCCATCTCTCTGTGGGAGGTAGAGCAAGTTGGGACTAGCAGATTTTGTAAGACCTGTCCACTTCTTTAGAAATCTCGTAGTTGTTGTCTCTAGGTTACGTTCAATCCAAGTTATGGGGAAAACATTGATGGTGGGGAGGCCAGTTGAGTCCACTAAGCTTGTAGAGGTTTATCTTCTGCTGTCTTGTGACTGGACATCTGTCCACTGCTTGTACCATGCGATTAGAGCCTCCTTAACCTTTTCACTGCGCATACCCGGTAGTACCGGGTATGTGAAAATAATCATTTTTAAAATTCTGCGTGCACTGCACGCGCCAGCTATTCTTTTTTCTGTGAACTAGAGGTGATTACCACTTGGAAAGTCGTGTTTCCCAGCAGTAGGCAGCGAAATGGCACGAGCGCGGCCTCACAGCAGGCAACGAAGTTGTGGACCAGACAGCGAGGACAACTTTGATTTGGACGATACAGGTAATTCGTTTCCAACAGTTGACTATGATAATGCCGACAGTGATTGGGAGTATTTCATGGACGAGACCGATGATTTGCTCGACTTGGGCGGCCCTGCACAGGGCCAAGGTGACAATGCTATGTCTGTAGATTGAAACGACATCAATGTAACCAAAATATATGGCTGCTGATGGTTACATAACCAGATAAATGTTCAAAACACATTAGAAAATATGCATGTGAGCTTCAAATACCTGCATTCCATGACCCCAGAAGGTTGTGTCTGGAGTATAAATGACTAATTGTTGATAAGAATTTCTTGGAGAAAAAGTAGTTTTTATCACCGATTTGATGAAAAAAGGGAAATCCAATATGGCCGCCATGAGGTCACATGACCACCTAATTATGCAAAATACCAAATTTCAATTTTCCCCCATAGGCCAACCTCTTGCCAACCCATACACACAAAAAGAATTTCAAAATAACCTCTTAGTATTTTTTTGGCATCGATTTCAAAATCACCTTTTTTCCTCAAAAAAAGAAGCCCAGCACAGGGGGTATTTACCTGCAGCAGTGAAAGGGTTAAGGTGGATCGGGCCATTTTTGAGGAATCTGAATGGGTAGCCCAATGAACTTGATGGTACCGCTGCCCATGAAAGGGAGTGTGTGTCCTGACAATGTGAGCTGAGGGTCAATGGTATGACCTGTAGATTTTGTATTGCTACAGAGTGGCACTTTGCATCCATACCCGACCACACCAGCCACTGCTCATGTCTGCCTCCATACCTGACCACACAAGCCACTGCTCATGTCTGCCTCCACACAAGCCACTGCTCATGTCTGCCTTCATACCTGACCACACAAGCCACTGCTCATGCCTGCCTTCATACCTGACCACACAAGCCACTGCTCATGGCTGCCTCCATACCTGACCACACAAGCCACTGCTCATGTCTGCCTCCATACCTGACCACACAAGCCACTGCTCATGGCTGCCTCCATACCTGACCACACAAGCCACTGCTCATGGCTGCCTCCATACCTGACCACACAAGCCACTGCTCATGTCTGCCTCCATACCTGACCACACAAGCCACTGCTCATGTTTGCCTCCACACAAGCCACTGCTCATGTCTGCCTCCATACCTGACCACACAAGCCACTGCTCATGTCTGCCTCCATACCTGACCACACAAGCCACTGCTCATGTTTGCCTCCATACCTGACCACACAAGCCACTGCTCATGTTTGCCTCCACACAAGCCACTGCTCATGTCTGCCTCCATACCTGACCACACAAGCCACTGGTCGACTATGTTCAACTGTTGCATATTGAAGAAGGTTGGTGTGGTAGGTGGAGTCAGATAATGTATATATATCCAAGATTTTTTCACACTTGCAAAGTGTCGACTAAGGTGTTAAAAACACTACCCCTGACAGGGGGTCACTGATAATTGACCTTTGACCTTGAATCGCGCTCAATAAAGATGGACACTGTCTGATTGGTCCGATGCTGGATTAGAACTTTTTTCTAATCCAGTGTGAAAGGACCAATTTCAAAAAAATTATATATTTTTTCCATTTTTCTTTTTTTCATTCTTTTTTAAACAATTATATATTTTTTACATCTTCTTTCCTTTTTTTCCCCCTTAAAATTTTTGTTTGTGTGTATATTTTTTCTTATTTAAATATTCTTTTTGCTTGTTTTTGTTTCTGTCGGGCAATGGGGAGCTATTTCACTCCCATGCCTTGCGCCGGGTTCCGCGAGGTTCAACTCTGATCTTCTGGGCCTTCAGCATTAGCTCTCGTTTCAACCAACTTTATTTAAAAACGTGTATGCCAAATATGTTGAAAGTGGTAAAGGGTCTTCTAACTTGTGCGGCCTACATGGGGAGTTTTTTTTGTTTTTTTGTTTTTTTGTTTTTTTTGACAAACCAATATATAAAACCCCAATAAAAAAATTAAAAAATAATTTCTTTTAAAGAAATGATTATTTTATATATATATATATATGTCCTTGTTTTGTTCTATTTAGGCGTATCGCGTACCAGGAATCCACCTGCACCTTTGCTGTTGTTAGCTACAGGACAGACATACTCAAAGATGAGCAGACCAAAGAATATGTCCCCTCCAGAGACAGGTAGGCCTTAACGACTCGTAATTGGAATGGCAGAATATTACAATACGACTCTTAATTTAGAAAGTCTACTACCTCACCGTGATAGCCTTAATTAGAGTAAGATTATATGGCTAATTATAAGATTTTTTAAGGTGGTAGGTGGGAAGTGAAAGGTGAGCTGAGTGTGCCCATTTAATCAAGCCCTCCCCCTCCCTCCCCTCCTCACATCACACACCATCACACTTCAGTATGAGCACTTCGCTGACGAATAATGCTATTTGCCCTGAGCCATTGGCGGGACCCCCAGACCCTCCCACCAGACAGCTGTCCGAGGTGGAAGTCAGCACTGTGCTACTGGTCGACCAAACTTCATTTGACAGTGAGACAAAAAATAGATCACGTGCTGTGTCAGGTGCCTGAGAAGAATGGCCGCCAGGCACAGAGGACGAGTTGTTCCTAAATCCCTACGAGCATTGGTTTTCTGTGTCTACGAACACTTAACCCTTGTCCTCGGGCTCCGTAGCTTCGGTTTGGAATGGATTTTAAAAGTTGGTTTGCGTTCCATTCCATGGGAAGTTTTCCGTTCTTTCGCGATGCTAACAACTTCTGCACTCCTGACCTCATTTTCCAAGTTGTCGACACATGCCATATTGACGTGCCAAGTTACTCTGTGCTTACTGTCGGCATGGTAACTATCAGCATGCACACGTCATGGCAACTGATGGCTATGCATGTTGTACTAGGTGATTGTGGGTGTGCACTCATGAATAATTCATGACCAACAGTGTTGACACCCCGCCCACAAGAGGTGTGGTTTGCCTCATAGCAACCATTTTGTATCAAAGCCTCAGTCAACCCAAGTGCTATCCAATGAGCTGTGGTTGCTAGGGCCTAAGTGCCCCACCCACCAGATTAGTGAAGGGGTGTGAAATCAATGTACTCATATTGTGGACTTTCTTTCCTTGAAGATGGCAGTATCTAAGGGCAGGTGTTTGTATTGGCTGTTGGGATTTGGGAAGAATGAGTTGCTGTCTGGTCAAGGCTATGGCAGTAGCAGCATGTGCGTACCAATACACATTGCACTGGGGTAGCAAGTTTAAAAAATTTCCCCCTCTCTCGTTCGGGTGTGTGGTTCAACATTATCTTTCAACAACCACTTCCTCAATAATAACTTAAATTTCCTGTGAAAGTCGACTATCAAGAGAATACTGAACTACGTCAACTGAGAGTTCGTTGAGAGATTATCTTTCGTGCTTGCTTGATAGGGTGCTCAGTTGAATGGTGGGAAGTATTGAAGAGTTGGTTTAGTTTGAGCAACAGATAGCACATTTGATATGGGCACGTAACATGTCATAACTTGATGTAACACGAATGTAATGAAGCATAACTTGGCATAGCTCAACTGGATGTGTTGATAAAACGTAAGTAGGAATAACATAACTACGTAGGTAATGCAGCATAAAAGTTAACTATGTAAGTAACACAGTGTAACAAATTGCCTGTAAGTAAAACAGTGTAATAGTAAACTATGTAAGTAAATCCCAATTTTTTTAATCTTTGACATTTTTACCGAGTGTTTAACATCAAGTATTTGAATTTCCCTGGTGGGTGTGGCTGACCCATGCCGCTCGCATTTCATGACACGTTTACTTGAACTGGGAATGCCTCTAATTATAGTCGCTGCATTGAGGGGTCTAAATAATAGAGACTGCATTGAGGGGTCTAAATGATACTCATGGTTTAATAGAGACTGCATTGAGGGGTCTAAATGATACTCGGGGTTTAATAGAGACTGCATTGAGGGGTCTAAATGATACTCAGGTTTTAATAGAGACTGCATTGAGGGGTCTAAATGATACTCAGGGTTTAATAGAGACTGCATTGAGGGGTCTAAATGTTACTCAGGTTTTAATAGAGACTGCATTGAGGGGTCTAAATGATACTCAGGGTTTAATAGAGACTGCATTGAGGGGTCTAAATGATACTCAGGTTTTAATAGAGACTGCATTGAGGGGTCTAAATGATACTCAGGGTTTAATAGAGACTGCATTGAGGGGTCTAAATGATACTCAGGTTTTAATAGAGACTGCATTGAGGGGTCTAAATGTTACTCGGGCATTGGAGGCTAATAGAGATGTTCCAGGTATATTTTGCCCTCCTTATATGGTAAAAAGTGGATATCTCGCTATTCATTGGATCAGACATCGACAGATAACTCGATAGTTGTCGAGGTATATTATATGTGACATGCACGCCCACACCAGACACGCCCACACAGCGTAGTGTTGGCAAGGTGATGATTGGCCGAGATGTTTGTAGACGGGTGAGAGATGCTCATGTACGTATATACGTACATGAAGAGACAATGCCTTGGTTTGTATCTCGTCTGTAACTATGACACTAGATATGCGTGGGACACAGACAATTCAACAGCTCGAGAATTAGTTCTTCCAGTCCTATATTCATCACCTCAGGGCTTTCTCCAGCGGTTAGTCTCTAGGGGGTGTCCGCGACAAAGCTCAACGCCACCGTATGTGGAACCGCTAAGGAACAGTGACTCTCTTTGGTCTGTCATGTACCCCAATGCAGGGTCCGTTTCCTTGGCAATGCAACTCCAGTGAAGGGCCGTGGGGGATAACGGAATCACTCTCCTTCTTTGGCTTTTGGGGTGGATGATTTGTTACGTGTGTTCCCTCGCTCTCACCGCAGTCCGAGCGAGTGAATGGGTGTGGTTGGAAGAACCTCTATGAGGATGGTAGCCGTGTGCAAGATCAGGACATCGCTAGAGATGCTAAAGAGGGCCATCTCTTGATGCAGTAGTACGAGTATCATAGAGAAGGGGGGAGGGTGTGGGACTTACCTCCCACTATAACAGAAACCTCCGTGCTAAATGAATCTTGGGGACAGGAGAAGTAGGAGGGAATATCTCTCCCCCGCGAACAGAAATCACGCTCTCACTGCTCTCCCCTGCTGACCAATGCTGTATGAAAGCATGGGAGTAGTAGAGAGCTGGGTGGAAGACTTGGTATTGATGCGAATGGTGTATTCTCCTCTGCTGACCAATGCTGTATGAAAGCATGGGAGTAGTAGAGAGCTGGGTGGAAGACTAGGTATTGATGCGAATGGTGTATCTCTATCTATCTATCTATCTATGTTATGTATCTATCTATCTGTCTATCTATCAATGCACATACATTCACCCGTAAAAAAATATCAATGCTTCACCTGCCTTTAAATAATGTGGGCTTATAAACCAGTAGTGAGGAGTAAGATGGCGAGAATGTCTGGCAGCGGATTCCAAACTAGACTGACCTTGTTGCACTGCACAAGTGAGAATAGGCTGCACTGTTAGTAACTGATTTGACCCCTTACCAGACTGTTGTGCAATCGCCCTAGACTAGACTGTATGCTGGACTGCCATCCTATCAATGCCATGTAGGTCAAATGTGTGCCCCCATAGAGCTGTTGTCAACCTGCCTCCACCCAGTGTGGTGTTGGTCCAGTGTGTGCCCCCATAGAGCTGTTGTCAACCTGCCTCCACCCAGTGTGGTGTTGGTCCAGTGTGTGTCCCCATAGATCAACCTACTTCAACCTGCCTCAACCCAGTGTGGTGTTGGTCCAGTGTGTGCCCCCATAGAGCTGTTGTCAACCTGCCTCCACCCAGTGTGGTGTTGGTCCAGTGTGTGTCCCCATAGATCAACCTACTTCAACCTGCCTCAACCCAGTGTGGTGTTGGTCAAATGTGTGCCCCCATAGAGCTGTTGTCAACCTACTTCAACCTGCCTCCACCCAGTGTGGTGTTGGTCCAGTGTGTGTCCCCATAGAGCTGTTGTCAACCTACTTCAACCTGCCTCCACCCAGTGTGGTGTTGGTCCAGTGTGTGTCCCCATAGATCAACCTACTTCAACCTGCCTCAACCCAGTGTGGTGTTGGTCAAATGTGTGCCCCCATAGAGCTGTTGTCAACCTACTTCAACCTGCCTCCACCCAGTGTGGTGTTGGTCCAGTGTGTGTCCCCATAGAGCTGTTGTCAACCTACTTCAACCTGCCTCCACCCAGTGTGGTGTTGGTCCAGTGTGTGTCCCCATAGAGCTGTTGTCAACCTACTTCAACCTGCCTCCACCCAGTGTGGTGTTGGTCCAGTGTGTGTCCCCATAGATCAACCTACTTCAACCTGCCTCAACCCAGTGTGGTGTTGGTCAAATGTGTGCCCCCATAGAGCTGTTGTCAACCTACTTCAACCTGCCTCCACCCAGTGTGGTGTTGGTCCAGTGTGTGTCCCCATAGATCAACCTACTTCAACCTGCCTCAACCCAGTGTGGTGTTGGTCCAGTGTGTATCCCCATAGAGCTATTGTCAACCTACTTCAACCTGCCTCCACCCAGTGTGGTGTTGGTCCAATGTGTGTCCCCATAGAGCTGTTTTCAACCTGCCTCCACCCAGTGTGGTGTTGGTCCAGTGTGTGTCCTATTGTCAACCTACTTCAACCTGCCTCCACCCAGTGTGGTGTTGGTCCAGTGTGTGTCCCCATAGATCAACCTATTTCAACCTGCCTCAACCCAGTGTGGTGTTGGTCCAGTGTGTGTCCCCATAGAGCTATTGTCAACCTACTTCAACCTGCCTCCACCCAGTGTGGTGTTGGTCCAGTGTGTGTCCCCATAGAGCTGTTTTCAACCTGCCTCCACCCAGTGTGGTGTTGGTCCAGTGTGTGCCCCCATAGAGCTGTTGTCAACCTGCCTCCACCCAGTGTGGTGTTGGTCCAGTGTGTGCCCCCATAGAGCTGTTGTCAACCTGCCTCCACCCAGTGTGGTGTTGGTCCAGTGTGTGTCCCCATAGATCAACCTACTTCAACCTGCCTCAACCCAGTGTGGTGTTGGTCCAGTGTGTGCCCCCATAGAGCTGTTGTCAACCTGCCTCCACCCAGTGTGGTGTTGGTCCAGTGTGTGTCCCCATAGATCAACCTACTTCAACCTGCCTCAACCCAGTGTGGTGTTGGTCCAGTGTGTGTCCCCATAGAGCTATTGTCAACCTACTTCAACCTGCCTCAACCCAGTGTGGTGTTGGTCCAGTGTGTGTCCCCATAGAGCTGTTGTCAACCTACTTCAACCTGCCTCAACCCAGTGTGGTGTTGGTCCAGTATGTGTCCCCATAGAGCTGTTGTCAACCTACTTCAACCTGCCTCCACCCAGTGTGGTGTTGGTCCAGTGTGTGTCCCCATAGATCAACCTACTTCAACCTGCCTCAACCCAGTGTGGTGTTGGTCAAATGTGTGCCCCCATAGAGCTGTTGTCAACCTACTTCAACCTGCCTCCACCCAGTGTGGTGTTGGTCCAGTGTGTGTCCCCATAGAGCTGTTGTCAACCTACTTCAACCTGCCTCCACCCAGTGTGGTGTTGGTCCAGTGTGTGTCCCCATAGAGCTGTTGTCAACCTACTTCAACCTGCCTCCACCCAGTGTGGTGTTGGTCCAGTGTGTGTCCCCATAGATCAACCTACTTCAACCTGCCTCAACCCAGTGTGGTGTTGGTCAAATGTGTGCCCCCATAGAGCTGTTGTCAACCTACTTCAACCTGCCTCCACCCAGTGTGGTGTTGGTCCAGTGTGTGTCCCCATAGATCAACCTACTTCAACCTGCCTCAACCCAGTGTGGTGTTGGTCCAGTGTGTGTCCCCATAGAGCTATTGTCAACCTACTTCAACCTGCCTCCACCCAGTGTGGTGTTGGTCCAGTGTGTGTCCCCATAGAGCTGTTTTCAACCTGCCTCCACCCAGTGTGGTGTTGGTCCAGTGTGTGTCCTATTGTCAACCTACTTCAACCTGCCTCCACCCAGTGTGGTGTTGGTCCAGTGTGTGTCCCCATAGATCAACCTATTTCAACCTGCCTCAACCCAGTGTGGTGTTGGTCCAGTGTGTGTCCCCATAGAGCTATTGTCAACCTACTTCAACCTGCCTCCACCCAGTGTGGTGTTGGTCCAGTGTGTGTCCCCATAGAGCTGTTTTCAACCTGCCTCCACCCAGTGTGGTGTTGGTCCAGTGTGTGCCCCCATAGAGCTGTTGTCAACCTGCCTCCACCCAGTGTGGTGTTGGTCCAGTGTGTGCCCCCATAGAGCTGTTGTCAACCTGCCTCCACCCAGTGTGGTGTTGGTCCAGTGTGTGTCCCCATAGATCAACCTACTTCAACCTGCCTCAACCCAGTGTGGTGTTGGTCCAGTGTGTGCCCCCATAGAGCTGTTGTCAACCTGCCTCCACCCAGTGTGGTGTTGGTCCAGTGTGTGTCCCCATAGATCAACCTACTTCAACCTGCCTCAACCCAGTGTGGTGTTGGTCCAGTGTGTGTCCCCATAGAGCTATTGTCAACCTACTTCAACCTGCCTCAACCCAGTGTGGTGTTGGTCCAGTGTGTGTCCCCATAGAGCTGTTGTCAACCTACTTCAACCTGCCTCAACCCAGTGTGGTGTTGGTCCAGTATGTGTCCCCATAGAGCTGTTGTCAACCTACTTCAACCTGCCTCCACCCAGTGTGGTGTTGGTCCAGTGTGTGTCCCCATAGATCAACCTACTTCAACCTGCCTCAACCCAGTGTGGTGTTGGTCAAATGTGTGCCCCCATAGAGCTGTTGTCAACCTACTTCAACCTGCCTCCACCCAGTGTGGTGTTGGTCCAGTGTGTGTCCCCATAGAGCTGTTGTCAACCTACTTCAACCTGCCTCCACCCAGTGTGGTGTTGATCCAGTGTGTGTCCCCATAGAGCTGTTGTCAACCTACTTCAACCTGCCTCCACCCAGTGTGGTGTTGGTCCAGTGTGTGTCCCCATAGATCAACCTACTTCAACCTGCCTCAACCCAGTGTGGTGTTGGTCAAATGTGTGCCCCCATAGAGCTGTTGTCAACCTACTTCAACCTGCCTCCACCCAGTGTGGTGTTGGTCCAGTGTGTGTCCCCATAGATCAACCTACTTCAACCTGCCTCCACCCAGTGGTGTTGGTCCAGTGTGTGTCCCCATAGAGCTGTTTTCAACCTGCCTCCACCCAGTGTGGTGTTGGTCCAGTGTGTGTCCTATTGTCAACCTACTTCAACCTGCCTCCACCCAGTGTGGTGTTGGTCCAGTGTGTGTCCCCATAGATCAACCTATTTCAACCTGCCTCAACCCAGTGTGGTGTTGGTCCAGTGTGTGTCCCCATAGAGCTATTGTCAACCTACTTCAACCTGCCTCCACCCAGTGTGGTGTTGGTCCAGTGTGTGTCCCCATAGAGCTGTTTTCAACCTGCCTCCACCCAGTGTGGTGTTGGTCCAGTGTGTGTCCCCATAGAGCTATTGTCAACCTACTTCAACCTGCTTCAACCCAGTGTGGTTTTGGTCCAGTGTGTGTCCCCATAGAGCTATTGTCAACCTACTTCAACCTGCCTCCACCCAGTGTGGTGTTGGTACAGTGTGTGTCCCCATAGAGCTATTGTCAATCTACTTCAACCTGCCTCCACCCAGTGTGGTGTTGGTCCAGTGTGTGTCCCCATAGAGCTATTGTCAACCTACTTCAACCTGCCTCCACCCAGTGTCGTGTTGGTCCAGTGTGTGTCCCCATAGAGCTATTGTCAACCTACTTCAACTTAATGTGTGCATTTATTTCTGTTTGTTTGTTTGTTTCTATACGTAGTCAAGCAGCCGCTTACATGAAGTTACTCAGTGTAACACCAGTATTAACCCATCGTGGATATTATAAGTTGCCATGTTGGAGATGCACACAATGCATATTAACTCCTATACAAATCATTATAAATGGCTACCTGGTCTTGTTGAAGGTTTGTGCTGTTAGCTATTGTCACAAGAAGCTGTTTACCGACTCAGTTCAGCAAGATCACATGCACAAGCGGGTTTGTGACAATGATGATCCTTTACCACTCATGTATGGCTGAGTAGAGAAACCTATTACTGCTAAATTAAGAAGAGAAGGTTAGTCTCATTTGACAGTTTGTAGTTTTCTGTTGGACGTATTCTATGAATTTGGGAATGGGAAAAGTGGAGATGGAAGGTGCTAGATTAAGAAGCATATTAGTTGTGGCAGTGGTTTCTGGTTGTAAGTAAAATTCTGGCTAATGGACGTACTATTTCTGTGCGGAGGAAAATTGATACAAGATCTTGAAGACGAAAGTTACAATGCTCGCAAGTGTTTGGGGGTCAAAATCTGTCAAGGACTCTATGAAGCTGCCGCAAGAGTTATAGCTGGGAGGATACAACAAGCTTCGTTGCTGGTTTGCCGCCATTTAAAAGTGGGTTGGGCCAATATAGATATAGCCACCACAGTCCCCAACAATTAGGCGGTGGAGGAAGTAGGCGGTGGAGGAAGTCTGAATTGCTATTCATAGATGAGGATGCCTTGTAGGTAAAGGGTCATTAGTAGAACGGAAGGAAGTTGGTAAAGGATGATTGCTTACAGCTGGTTGGCCCTTCCACTGTTTTTTCCGCATATATATTTATTGCTATTGCTACCTAGCAACCATATATCAGGTGATAGATAATGGCAATTGCTTTCGTTGCTTAGCAACAAACTTAGTTTCCGCTACACTCCTTACAAGAAACAGGATTAATTTAAAAATCAACTTATCCATAAACAGGTTCCCACTGAATGGATAGCTGATGAGCCAAAGAACAATGTGATGGGTTTTGGTTGCTTAGAAACAAACCTCGTGAATATGAATATCATTGTAATCTGCTCAGTTCAAAACCGGCTTTTGTAATAGTTTTCTATTTAGATTCCAGCCATGTTGGTCATTGAAGTGCTGATGAACAGCAGTTGACCACGCCCCATGGAGGAATCGGACCATTTGAAGGACATTATGATGTGTTGGTTGCTTGGCAACAAACCACATAAATGTGAATGTTTTAAAAAATATTGCAGGTAAAAACAATGACCCCTGCTACTTCGTATGTTAGACACGGTCACATGACATAAACGAGCAAGCAATCATGTGCCGGTCAACTTGGGTCACCAACGTGAACCATCGCTCATCGAACCAAGTTAAGGAATGTCTTCACCTTGAAGACGTCGCTACGAGGTGGGTGCCCAACAGGGTAGATGGGACCAGGAGCAATCCGATAGCAAGTGCCCATGGCGAGCGGGAGTCGTCTTGGTGTCTAGAACATGGAAGGTATGTGTGATACAACAGCTGCACTATAGAATATGGCACACACACACCTGCAACAGAGCCCGAACTAGACTGAATACATCCTAGACTCTTACCATGAAGGCTGGAACTGGACCACTGGCTGACTCATCTGTGCCACATGTAGGATATACATGATTGCACAACCTAATTCCAGGAAGTTTCCATGACATCCCTGGGAAGTTCCCAGGACATCCCTTGGAATTACCCGGAAAAAACTGGAATTATGCTGGCTCTGTGCTAGCTAGCAACATCTATTCACCATTACCTACCTATCTCTGAGGAAGTTCAGCTGATTACCACTGACATCAAATGCTTCACAAGATAGTGTGTAGGGCAGGGATCAACTACTGGGTCACATGCAACGGCACTTCTCGGAGCTATTTCCCCATCAGAGTCTACTTCATTGGTCCCCAGGTAAGTGTACTTACTACTTCAACTCTCATCTCAACTCTTGGAGAAGCTGAAGTGTCCTGCTCAATAACTTCATCTCTACTAGAACGGATCGCCATAACTTTTCGAGATACCGGAAGTGAAGCTTGACGTCACGTTTACCAATTGTGGTGCTGCGGACATGCTTGTATGATATTTCAGGCTTAGTGCGCGAACGGTTGATGTTTTTATAGTATCTGTCATTTTATTTTGTGCCATATATCGCTTGCGCTGGTGAGAGGGTAAAGGATGGGTGATCAAGACATGTGACATGAGTAAAGGGTAATTATGCAGAAATGTATACAGTGGGTAAAGGATTATCAATGATATATGGTTCAGTGGGTAATGGTGGCCATGACGACTTGTTACAGTAGGTAAAGGGTGAAACAATGACGGGTGATATCTGGTGTAGGTTCTGTGTTGACAGCTGCTGTTGGTAACCAGTGATGGTGAAGTTGCAGTGTATGGTATGGGAGTCGGTTTCAGTTGCAGAAACAAATTGTTTTATTAACTGTTGGATTTTTCTTGGACTAGAACAAAATTCCTAATGCAATCTCAAGTGAAATTTCACTCAAGACTGTATTAGGAATTATTTTTCAGGGTGTTGTCTAGAGCGTGCCCTCAACACAGCGCCCCGTGTTGAGGGCACGCTCCCAGCATCTTTTGTTCTCTAATTGTTGGCAGTTATTTACCAGTTGCAATCAACATGCCCGACATACCACAGGGTTTTATTTATTTTTAAGCTGTGGCCATTACTGCTGTGCTAAGTGATGGCTCCTGGCTGGTTGTTTGGTGGGGGGAGGGGTAACCCCTGTCAGTAAGCATATACTTATATGCCTCTACCCAGTGTGATGTTGGGCCAGTGTGTGTCCCCATAGAGCTGTTGTCAACCTGCCTCCACCCAGTGTGGTGTTGGTCCAGTGTGTGTCCACATAGAGCTATTGTCAATTCAACCTGCCTCCACCCAGTGTGGTGTTGGTCCAGTATGTGTCCCCATAGAGCTATTGTCAACCTACTTCAACCTGCCTCCACCCAGTGTGATGTTGGCCCAGTGTGTGTCCCCATAGAGCTATTGTCAACCTACTTCAACCTGCCTCAATCCAGTGTGGTGTTGGTCCAGTGTGTGCCCCCATAGAGCTGTTGTCAACCTACTTCAACCTGCCTCCACCCAGTGTGGTGTTGGTCCAGTGTGTGTCCCCATAGAGCTATTGTCAACCTACTTCAACCTGCCTCCACCCAGTGTGGTGTTGGTCCAGTGTGTGTCCCCATAGAGCTGTTGTCAACCTACTTCAACCTGCCTCAACCCAGTGTGGTGTTGGTCCAGTGTGTGTCCCCATAGAGCTGTTGTCAACCTACTTCAACCTGCCTCATCCCAGTGTAGTGTTGGTCCAGTGTGTGTCCCCATAGAGCTATTGTCAACCTACTTCAACCTGCCTCAACCCAGTGTGGTGTTGGTCCAGTGTGTGTCCCCATAGAGCTATTGTCAGCCTACTTCAACCTGCCTCGACCCAGTGTGGTGTTGGTCCAGTATGTGTCCCCATAGAGCTGTTGTCAACCTGCCTCCACCCAGTGTGGTGTTGGTCCAGTGTGTGTCCACATAGAGCTATTGTCAATTCAACCTGCCTCCACCCAGTGTGGTGTTGGTCCAGTATGTGTCCCCATAGAGCTATTGTCAGCCTACTTCAACCTGCCTCGACCCAGTGTGGTGTTGGTCCAGTGTGTGTCCCCATAGATCAACCTACTTCAACCTGCCTCAACCCAGTGTGGTGTTGGTCCAGTGTGTGTCCCCATAGAGCTAGTGTCAACCTACTTCAACCTGCCTCGACCCAGTGTGGTGTTGGTCCAGTGTCTGTTCCCATAGAGCTGTTGTCAACCTACTTCAACCTGCCTCAACCGAGTGTGATGTTGGTCCAGTGGGTTTCTTCAACTTGACCAATAGGAAGTTGGTGAGTGAGTGGGCATGAAGCAACCCACCTCCCCAAAAAACATTCTTGGGGCGTGCCGGTGATATTGAAGGTTGTGCTGCACTACGCTGGCGGTGATGCTTATAATAGATTGCAGGATTGGTCGAGGCTGTTCTGATATGTTTCCTCTGACATGAAAGGAAGTGTGTGGAGTCGAGAGCCAACTCTCATGTGATCTTGTCCACCCCTACGTAGCCTATGTGTGCATGTCTCCATGATGGGGTGTCACAGGAAGTCTCGCATGGGGAAATTTGTCGGCGGTAGTTCCGGCAGGGTTCCTGAATCTTGCCAATTCCCACGATTAGTACATACTTGACCAGACACTCCACCTTCTCTTGGGGAATTAATTATGTAGATTAGTTAGCAAATACCTCGTTAAAGAAGCTTTTGCACACAGACCACATAGTTTGTTAGAAATCAAGTGACCTCTGACCTTGTCAATTCTACCACCGTCTTGGTGAGGCGAGGTTTCCTGCTTGGCTCCTCCCTAGACTTGCAGCTGCTGCTTGATCACCATAAGCCTCCATCTCTGCACCAACAGAAAGCTGCACTCCTCTCCCACCAATGGTGGCCTGTCTCTAAAGCAACTGGCCAACTACAAACTGAGTGTATTCTAATTATTATCTTTAAATCATTTGGCACTTGCTGTAGTACGCCCTCCTCTCCTCTCTCTCACCCTCCCCCCCACACACACACATACTATATATTTACTCCAGCCATTTGCTGACTTGTAGAAAGCTATTCCAGCATCCCTTGAATCCGTAGCTAAGGTGATAAGCAGTGAATCTTGGTCTTCAACCTGCCATCATCAGGAAGTGAAGACTCCAAAAGTCGGTCAAGAAGGAAAATCTGTAAAACATTTGTCAACACTGTGTATATTTGTGTGTGAGGCATGTGTGTTGTATTGAACCCTATTAGGGGTACCTGCAGGTTTTTTGCTAAGGGAAGTGAAAGGTTGTTTGCTGGTGTTGTGCTTATGCTAATGATGGTACTGCAGACCTTGAAACCACTTTCTTGCCAATATCAATTAGCCCTCAAAAATCCTGTAATGACTTTTCACAGCTATTTACAGCACTTTGAGGCAGCAGGCTGTTAATGTCTGAGTTGTGCTGCCCTTGGGAACCAGTGGGCAGCTGTTAATGGCTGAGTTGTGTTGTGAACCTGTAGGTCACTCACAATCTACATACTTGCCTTCACACCTGTTTACAGCACTTTGAAGCTGGATGGCTATGGGAGCTGTTAATGAGTTGTTAGTGGCCTTTGGGACCTGTGGGTCACTCAGGAGTTGCCTAGTAACAAGGCTCTCTTACCCCCTTGAGGGTGAGAGCAAGTCTTAAACTTTCTAGCAACTTATTCTACACCAAAACACAAGACTAACTCTACTTGTTTATTAATATACTACCATGCTTGTGTGTGTGCTTGGTACTGAGCATGGAACTTGTTAACCTGCGAAAGGCTGCAAGTCCGACATAGAACAGAGAGAGACAGCTTTACCACATGAGGACAGAGGAAATATTTGTCAGGAGAGCAGAACAGATAAATGTATGGACTAGCAGTCCTAGCAATCAAACTTCTACCTTGGGCCCGTGTCCACACTGTGCTAGCAGTAATGTGGAGACCATAAGCTATGGCAAGGTTAGTCTACCACCTCTGTCTTCTACCTTGGGCCCGTGTCCACACTGTGCTAGCAGTATTATGGAGACCATAAGCTATGGCAAGGTTAGTCTACCACCTCTGTCTTCTACCTTGGGCCCGTGTCCACACTGTGCTAGCAGTAATATGGACACCATAAGCTATGGCAAGGTTAGTCTACCACCTCTGTCTTCTACCTTGGGCCCTTGTCCACACTGTGCTAGCAGTATTATGGACACCATAAGCTATGGCAAGGTTAGTCTACCACCTCTGTCTTCTACCTTGGGCCCGTGTCCACACTGTGCTAGCAGTAATGTGGAGACCATAAGCTATGGGTTAGTGTACAACCTCGGTCTGAGTGGACGCATGCACTCCAAGGGATATTCATGGAAAGAAACATCAAGCGATTTTCAAAGCCCTCAACCTCCCCCCCCTCCCCCTCCTCTCAATAGTGTGAGAGAGAAAGGGCACTCACCCCAACACCAGACCAGACCAGGGAGAAGCACATGGAAGAACTTACACTCTTAATGGAGTTTGATAGTATCATCTACATTATTTTTTGAACCCTTATTATAGGAGGTTAATGAGAGTGGGTAATTAGTATTAGTAGCTTCTGCAATTCTGATGGTGGGAGGATGACCTGCAGAGTCTCTGCGGGGTGGGGCTCATTATTGTTATTATACTACTAGCTGAGATGCTCGTTAACTGTGGGAGTGTTCTCCAGCTGGTGTGTCCTCCATTGGCCTCTACACACACACACACACACATGTACAGGCAGGTAGGTAGCCACGGGGAAGTCATGTAACAGAATGTTCTGATCTAAATATGGAAGAGGAAGTGAATGATTCCACTTACGATCGAACTAGGAACCTTAGAATATTTAGGGAGAAATTAAAATTTAATTATTCCACCTAATATTGAAATGGAAACCATATCAGGGGGGGGGGGTGATTCTGCAGAAATTGATCCCTAGATGGGGTGTGGGGAGAAGGATTCCGTCCGGCGACCATGAGCACTAAAGTGAACGGACAAACAATCTCGTGGCATTCGTCTTCATGATTTGTTTGCTTGTGTGTTTGTTTGTGTATTATTGGTCTTATTAAATTTCACAGTGACAAGACGTAAAAATAATATTTGGATTTCTCTACGACTGTTTACACGTTCAGTATATTGAGCTCCAGGTTTATATCCGTCCATTTGAAGACCTTGCACTCGAAGTTCTTGTGGTTGACGAAAATGTTCCTTAAGCTCTTGTTGGTGAGTTTTGTCTTCTTGATGTGCTGCCCATACTCGACTCCGCCCACTCCGATGCTGAACTTGATCGTATTCGAAAAGAAGTGCGCTGTGGGGTTCACGATGACCTTGTTGAACTCTAGCGTGTGAATGCATATCCGCTCTGTCCTTTCAAACCACTCCATGGTGTCGATGGGTAAGGTGGTGTTGTCAAAATGAATGTACTTGTGCTCCAGGCACTTGCTTTCAGCGGCTGGATAAAACTGGTTTTCTCCCTCATCCTCATCGGCATCCTTAACGTCCGAAGATCGAGTCTCGCCTTTCGTGGTGACCGTTCCGTCCCTGAAGATGAGACTCTGCTTGTGGGAAGGCACTGTTCTGAGGTTGGCTTCCAGAAGCATGCGCAGAAGCTGCCACGGCAACTGCTTGAACTGGCTGAGCACGAGGTTGCAGAACCTCTGCTTGAGAATGAACGTCGATAGGATTTTGAAGAACATGATGTCCCACTCGTGGATCATGTTCCTGGTAATGCAACAGGATAGCCCTTGCAGGTGCAAATGCTGCAGCGTGTTCAACTGGTTTCTTATGATTGGTCCGAGGTGGATAGTGGCCTGCACGTATCTCAGCGGTTTCATCGAAATGGTGAGGCTCGTGAGGTTGGAGTAGCCGCTGGGCGCCGAGAAGTGTGGGACGATGGCAGCGAGGTGTTCGTCTTCCGTTTTCAAGATCTCCAAGTGCTTCAAGCTGCCCATGGGGGACGGTGTCTCTCTGTACTTGCTGCTGTGTGTGACGGCATTTGTCAGCTGGTCCAGTTGCTCTGTCCTGACCTTGTGATTGTAGATACGCAGGAACTGCAGCTTGGATAACATCCTGGCCATCATGACCTGACTGATGATGTCCTGGTTCCAGAGCGGCGCGGCGTCCAGGTTGTACACGTAGATCTCCAAGGACATCGGCTGCATTCCATTCCCAATCAGGGACCAGTACAGCTCCCTCTCCGTCAGGTTCGGGCATCGAAATGGAAGCAGGCAGTATGGAGGTACGAACATGAAGAGAGAATTGATGTGCCCGTAGATGAGAGCGTTCGCAACGGCTTCGTCCAACATATCCACGTGAGTGGCGTGCAGGAGTTCGGTGATCCGCTTACAAGCATAATCTCTGTTCATTTCGTTGAAGAGAAGGTGTGATAGGTAGTTGATGAACTTTGCGCGTAGAGAGTGTTGGCCCGGGCCATAGCTGTGGTGTTTATCCCATATCTGCGTTAAGGATGTCGACGAGGAGGTGTGGATGCATGTGGGTTTATTGTGGCCTTCCTTCATGTAGCCAGCCCAAACGCTGTCTTTGAGTTTGCTGAGTTCTTCCCAAATTTCGTTTGTGTCAATGCCGGCTCCGACGGAAGTTTTCTCCAGTTGATGTAGCCTGAATGGAGGGAGGGCCTTGAGCAGTTTCCTTCTCCAAGCTAGAGGGAGCTTGCAGAGGAGCTCTGCCGGGTATTGCTCGATACGACTCAATATGTAGAGGAAACTGTTGTCCTGCAGGGAGAGGGGATCCACTTGCTCTTTGGGCTGGAGAGTGGGTAGAGAGATGGAATAGTGGGCTAACTGTTGCTTCGAAGGTGGCACGCAGACCGAGTACCGACGCTTCATTCTTGTAATAGGGAGAGGGGGGAGTGGTCGGTGGCAATAGGATGACGATCGTGGTCTCATTGTGTCGTTGTCCTGCTTCTTGCTGCTCGGTTGCATTTGTACGTTGTAACAGTAGGCGGAGTCTCGCTGTGCTTGGTTCGGAGCACTGGCTAGCATTGTGGTGGTGGCGTAGTAGGTGGACACAACCCTGGCCATATCCTGCAAGGGATAAAACACATGGGGTAAGTCTTAAAATATCTTGTCACCTATAATGCATGGCAGATTGTGGCATAGTGAAGAGGTGGTCACATGAAGGTTCTTTACAGATGAGATTAAATATCTGACTGTGAGGTTGTCTAAAAGCTACTTGCTAAGCACTTTCTTCACTCTGGTTCTAGTTGTCATGGTAATTTTTACTCTGGTTCTAGTTGCCATGGTAACACTTAATTGCATGGCATCTCTCCTGTTGAAGAGTCGTGTGTGTTATTCCCCTTACCGGGAACTAGATATTTTGAATAGCTATCATCCACATTGGATACTTTGCATGCTGCACATGGAAACAGTTTGATTAGTGCCATCCTTCTGGCTATTCCCAATCCTCATTGGTTGCCGTGTGTGCGGGCGAGTCATTGTTGTTAGGAGCACAGGTTGTTGTGGGCAGTTGTTTCAGGCACATGCGCTAAACAGTCAGTTGTATGGTTGCCATTACAGAAACATAATGTTGAGGATTGTTGGATTTCTCTGGTCTAACCCTAGCCACTACCCTGGCCTGGTCTAACCCTAGCCACTGCCCTGGCCCTGGTCTAACCCTAGCCACTGCCCTGGCCCTGGTCTAACCCTAGCCACTGCCCTGGCCCTGGTCTTGGTCTAACCCTAGCCACTGCCCTGGCCCTGGTCTAACCCTAGCCACTACCCTGGCCCTGGCCCTAACCCTAGCCACTGCCTGGCCCTAACCCTAGCCACTGCCCGGCCCTAACCCTAGCCACTGCCCAGCCATTGCCCTGGCCCCAAGCCTAGCCACTGCCCTGTCCCTAACTTGAGCCACTGCCCTGGCCCTAACCCTAACCAAGTACATATATCGATATGTTGATATCATCAGTGAATTGTGCCAGCAACTCTTCTTGTGCAGGAAGACCATGTGCCTACAATTTGCTAAGTCCTCACACACCTTGTTGTTTTTCTGGTGAAATGTTTCAATTCAAAGTTCTAGTGATAACAAATTATGTTTAGAAGTGCAAGAGATGAGGTTATATAGCAGGACCAATGGAATTATATTTAGAAGTGCAAGAGGTTATATAGCAGGACCACTGGGTGGGTGGAGGAGACAAGATGACCAATGGAATTATATTTAGAAGTGCAAGAGGTTATATAGCAGGACCACTGGGTGGGTGGAGGAGACACGATTGGGTCATGGATGACTACTTACCAACGCAGGGTTTGGTGATGGGTGGGCAAGGGTATGTGCTAGATTTCACGGTAGCTAACCCCCGCAGAGGTAGTGTAGGGTAGCCAAGAACCTATAGTTCCTAGAACCTATAGTTCCCTCTTCCAGTTCCAAGCCTGCACCACTTGACCAGAGCCAGCTATGTACTAGATGCCACCTAATACTATAATAATATCCCTGCCCCTATGATTAATAGCCACCTGGCGTTGAATTTAGGTTTATTCAACGTGTGATGCTCGTGAGGGCATCATTGTTTTGCATGCTTCACAATATACATGGAATGATGGTCGTTATGGAAACACTTGAACTTTGACCTTGATTAAAACTGGAGTAGACATTGTGGCACTTTTTCTGTTATACTGGCAAGCAAACAGTCACCACTAAACCAGCTCCACAGCAGCGCATAGTGGTACAAGACTGTACAATGTACTATGTAGCTACACAGTTAGATTTGATATCGAAACTATAACTATAGCTGGCTGTATCAGCTGGGATACTACAAGCTAGATAGGTAACACTTTCAACTTGACTTAACACCTGTTTCAAGATTGCTTCCACAACTACTAAGAATACATGTGTATTGTCCTTCATCCTGTATGCTTTAGAACTAGCCATAAGCAAGAGGGGGTCTTCAGAATGTGCTTCTTGTGCACCATGGCTGTAATGTTGGCTTGTACGTGGCTACTGCTGGTGCGCAGTTGATCACGTGCTAAATTCTGGCATTGGAATTGGCCAGGCTCCTGGCACTGGAATAGAAATAGATTCCGTTCCATCATATCGTAATGTTGCTGCATGTAGTTCTCAATACCTACGATGATGAGCTCCATATTGTGAACTGGCTTTGGAGTCTTTTCAGTAGGAGTAGTAAACTATTCACACGCTTAGAGGATCTAAGATAGAGTGTATCTTTCGATAGTGTATTTTTCCCTGCTGAAACTCATTCCCCCCCTGAAACTCAATCCCCCCCCCCTCCCACTCACTCGGAAAAAACCTGCAACAGCCTTTATATAAGGCGTGAAGATTTTGTTGTTCCGTTAATTACTTATGCCACCCTTTACCTTGTATGGGTGGTGTTAATGGAGTGGTGCTAATCTTCTAACTCCTTTTTTTCAAGCTTTGCTGTTACATGCCTGATGTTAGTTTACACTGTGTTACATGCCCTGATGTTAGTTTACACTGTGTTACATGCCCTGATGTTAGTGTACACTGTGCTACATGCCCTGATTTAATTTACATGTCTGCTCTAACTTTCTGTGAGTCTCTAAATACTGACCTTCTATGTGTCTCTAAACACTAACCTGTGAGTCTCTAAACACGAAACTTCTAAACACTGGCCTTCTGTGTGTCTAAACAATGGACTTCTGTATGTCACACAGACTTTTTGTGTGCCTCTAAATAAATACTGATCTGTGGCTCTCTAAACACTGGCCTTCTAAGTGTCTCTAAATACTGGCCTTCTATGTGTCTCTAAAACTGGCCATGTGTCTCTAAAACTGGCCATGTGTCTCTAAACACTGGCCTTCTAAGTGTCTCTAAACACTGGCCTTCTATGTGTCTCTAAACACTGGCCTTCTATGTGTCTCTAAAACTGGCCATGTGTCTCTAAACACTGGCCTTCTGTGTGTCTCTAAAACTGGCCATGTGTCTCTAAACACTGGCCTTCTATGTGTCTCTAAAACTGGCCATGTGTCTCTAAACACTGGCCTTCTATGTGTCTCTAAAACTGGCCATGTGTCTCTAAACACTGGCCTTCTGTGAGTCTCTAAACACTGGCCTTCTGTGTGTCTCTAAAACTGGCCATGTGTCTCTAAACACTGGCCTTCTGTGAGTCTCTAAACACTGGCCTTCTGTGAGTCTCTAAACACTGGCCTTCTGTGTGTCTCTAAACACTGGCTTTCTGTGTGTCTCTAAACCACTGGCCTTCTATGTGTCTCTAACCACTGGCCTTCTATGTGTCTCTACACACTGGCCTTCTATGTGTCTCTAACCACTGACCTGTGTGTCTCTAAGGACTGGCCTTCTGTGGGGCTAGCCTGCTAATACAGAGAGACCAGAGCTTCACACTGTGAGCTCACCACCTAACAAAGTGTCTCTGTAACAGCAGTACTTAGAGCTCTGCTCTCCCTGTTCATCCAAAGACTTTCATAGCGCCATCTTGCTGGGTGGAGCTCTACTCTCGCTGCAATTATGAATAAATATCCTAGGGGAATCCATTCAGGCTGGTTTCAGTATTAGTTCACCCTATGGGCAGAAGCACTATAACAACCACGGTTTGTGGTTGTAACCAGTGACATCCCCACTGTGACATCACTCCCGAACACCAAATAAGTGACAGATGTTTTGCTGAATAGTGTTAGTCACTAGTCGAGCTTGTCTAGCTTCCAGTAGGGGGGGTTGAGATTATTTCCTTGGTCCATCTACTTGTCTAAGTCACAAATTGCTACTAATAATTACTGGTCTGTTTCTGGGTGGCGGTTTGTGTCGGGGGAAACCTTCCCCTCTCCCCCTAATTACTCTAAATGTTTGGCATACGGTCATCATTTGCTGTGTAAGCATTCACCACATTCCTAGCGATGGTCCTGATGCTTAGTCATTATTTATAATTAGCTGTGGCAAGCCTCGTTTGTCTTGGAGCGAGTCTGGTGTGAATGTGTGTTTTTTAACGTTATTGTAATCACTGTCGATGAGTCCTCAAATAAGGAAGTGTTGGAGATGTTTTGTCATCGTTCAACGAGCATTCACCTTCACCGCTCATGCTCCTTTGTTTGTGCGAGGTACAAAAGTGCCACGTCGCGGTACACAACCTCTGCCCTGCCTGGAGTAAGGAGGCAGAGGAGAACTCGTGACTACAAGACATGCATCCAATAAAGCATTCACAGCTAGGAGAGGATGTCGGTGTACACGCATACATGTAGTAATGTTGCTAGAGTGACAGCAATTCATGCTCAGAAGTTAGGCGCGTGCCTTATAAGGGAGTGTCGGGTACGACACTTAGAGCATCAGTCAGGAAGAAAACAGCTATTTGATGGAGGGCAACTGCTTGACAAGAAATGGCCATGTGGAGATGTAATCTATTCTTTATAAGCATGACTCACTGGCAGGGCTGTGTTTAGTGGGTTGGCATTAGTCCCCCCCCCCCCCCCCTTGTGTCATTCTGAGAGTTTGTGATACTGAAGGCCTGTCCACACTGCACACTGAATGCGCGTTAGATCTCAACGAATGCGCGTTCGTCGCGTCCACACTGAATGTGAATTAGATTTCTTGGACCTAACGCGCATTAGGTCCAGTCCACCTCGATAGGTGGTTTGAGTCGAGCCAGAGCAACAAATCCAAGCGTAAAATTAATACGCGGATGCGCGTTAAAAGCTAAACCACGCTGGCGATATTTATTATTATTATTATTATTATTCCTTTACAGGACATCAGATTGGTGATGGCTGCAGGCTGAAACTATGAAGAAACAAGAGCGCTGATCAGTGTGTGAAGCCATGTCAGTGTCCAGGAGCTATCAACGGAGTACAAAGAAACAGAATCATCTATGAAGTAGCTGATTCCCACCAGTGCTTACTGCGTGGCTTGCACCAAACCTGGCGCACAGATGGATGCTGGTAGCCAGCCATCATTGCCACAATCGAAGGTCAAAGTCAAAGATCAAGCTAAATCCTATTATAGCTAAAATAGACTTCGAAAATTTTACCTCCGCAGCCATCTTTTATGGAGTTCATGGAGCGCCATCCGTCTACTGTATTGCCTTTTTCTATTTATAAATCCTTCTCCTCTGCAGCATATGCTTCCTTCGCGTCTGTAGGTATCTCATCCATAACAGAAGAAATCCAACAACTAACACTGTATCCATTGCACGTGACGTGGGTGCAGTTTTCTTGGAGGGGTGGTTTTTATGCGCGTTTGGTTTATTGTCATGTCAGTGTGGACGCGACGTCGTGACTGGACGCGCATTGAGACTCTCTTGGTAGCTAGTGTATCTCAATGCGCATCCAGTTATTGTGCAGTGCGGACAAGCCTTGAGTCAGCCTCCCTTGGTAAAGTTTCTGTATACAGCCTGCTGAGTGATCTATGAGTACAGCTAGAAGTGACTGGGAATGGTTGAAGTGTTTCGGAGCAAGTGCTGGGGAATGTTCTGAGTGAAAGCACAGTTTCAAATTTGGTCGCCAGTCTTGCAATATCTATTGAGTAGGAGACAGTCACGATCGACTTTTTAACAAACAGAGACTAGAACCGTCAGTAGAGATGTTTTTACCCAGCTGGTGATTAACCCTATCTAGCTGTTTCTCTCACTGTGGAAGCTGTTTTATTACTAAAAATATGAACGATAAAACCCCAAAACTTGTCAAGTGCAATTTCCTTGTTGAGATGAACTTTAGTTAACCATCCAAGATCTGCACTGTTGACCGGAGATAATTCTCACTTGTTCCTAGCAATTCACTAGGACCAGTTCATGAAGCTAGCTGAAGACTATGGCAGAAGCTCTAATTATGCGACGGGGGTGGGGGGGGGGGAAATAATTTCCAACCTACTGTGACCCATAACTAGAGAATTGTTCCTCCGTGATCGGGATGCAACGATAGAAAATGGCATGGCACATATTTACGACACTACACATGGGTAGGTAAATCTAGATGAGCCTGAATGCCTACTTTGCTGTGTCTCCCAAACAGAGTCCTCTGGTGTTGCCAGGCCAGCTACCAAAACCTGAGGAGGTGAAGAGGACCTGGAAGACCAGGGAAAGTTGTTGCTGATCTTCCCCTAAGCTTAGAGTTAGACTCTAGCATGGACACTGATGCTGAGCTTCACCCCTCACCCCTAAGCTTAGACTCGAGCATGGACACCTGCTGAGCTTCACCCCTAAGCTTAGAGAGTTAGACTCTAGCATGGACACCTGCTGAGCTTCACCCCTAAGCTTAGACTCTAGCATGGACACCTGCTGAGCTTCACCCCTAAGCTTAGACTCGAGCATGGACACCTGCTGAGCTTCACCCCTAAGCTTAGAGAGTTAGACTCGAGCATGGACACCTGCTGAGCTTCAAGCTTTTCTGTTGATGAAGCAAGCAAGATTGGTACAAAATGCTGCAGTGTGGAATCTAGCTAGAGTCGAGTAAACTACACTGGACTTGTCATGAGGATTTTAGCATTCTGAAGCCGTTGTAGCTACTGCTCCGATTCAAGAAGTCCACACACTCTGACACACGTGGCAGCCTCCAACTATTAGAGACCGCACCTCCTGCAGCAGCAGCTGCATATATTTGATTGCAAGGTTAGACGGAAAGAATCGATACACAAATGAAATGCAAAAATGGAGGAATTATCCACATCATGCACGATACATCATTAGAAGTGGAGCTTAGAAAGAAATTAATTTTGATGCATTATTGAGATATTCGTTTGGCAAGGGGTTATCTAGTTCATGTAGATTAAATTTAGTGCCGAAAGCTGGGTAGCTATCTTTGACATCCCTCCAACACTACTGCCCATGCATGTACTATATATGCTGAACGGAAGATGACCTTAACTACCTGCCAGATTAGGGCTTAGCCTGTAGCTAGCTCCCTGTGAAATGCTCTTTCAATACGCAGTTCTGTGCAAGAAGCTATAGAAGAGCAGCTGCCACTGGTCTTGTAGCCCCACCAGCAAACTTACAGATGAAAACTTATGTACAATTATCAACTAGTTTCAGAGGCCTTGTACTTGGGAATGGTTGGAATGCTTGGGAGGTATTTCTACAAGCAGTCCACTTTCGGATAGGTCTTTGATACTGGTGTTGGCAAACATGTAGCAGGTGTAGTTTCACTGTCAGTGTCCTGTACAGTGTTAGTTACTGTCCTAGTCCTCTACAGTATTAGTTATTGTCCTAGTGTCCTGATAGTCCCAGTGTCCTGTACAGTGTTAGTGACTGTCCTAGTCCTCTACAGTATTAGTTATTGTCCTAGTGTCCTGATAGTCCCAGTGTCCTATACAGTGTTAGTTACTGTCCTAGTGTCCTATACAGTGTTAGTTACTGTCCTAGTGTCCTGATAGTTAGTCCTAGTGTCCTATACAGTGTCAGTTACTGTCCGAGCAGAGATGCCAGCTTGTCACTGTTGGTAATTTCTGCATATGTCCAGTAAGTCTCAAAGTACAAAGAACTGTAGAGTATTGTGTGACCTTTGCCCCCCACCTCTGCACTCTTCAACCACTGACATGTCAGCATTTTTCGATGTTGAGGTAATCCAATCTATTGACCTGGGAAAATACCCAAGGGCACATGTGCATTTATACTGTAGGTTTAGAGGTCCATTTCGTATGTGATTAGCTTGCACAAATTCTATAGCACATGCCATTGGGACTTCCCAGCAAGAGTGAGGTTCACTCCTCATCCACCAGCACCAACAGCACCTGCCATTGGGACTTCCCAGCAAGAGTGAGGTTCACTCCTCATCCACCAGCACCTGCCATTGGGACTTCCCAGCAAGAGTGAGGTTCACTCCTCATCCACCAGCACCTGCCATTGGGACTTCCCAGCAAGAGTGAGATTCAGTTCTCACCCACCAGCACCAACAGCATGCCCCCTCTCCCCCCCCCCCCCCCCCCCCCCATGGGATGGAGAAGAAAGAGTCTCCTTGTCCCTTCACAATTTATCCGCTCTCGTGCTTGTGTTTCCTAGGTGCCCGCTGAACACAATGGTTCTGAGCATTCTCAGAGGATAGTTCTAGGATCTCTAATTCATACACCTACTGTAGTAAATATAAGCCGTTTGTGATTCATCCCCTGCCACATATAAAGCCCACCTCATGGTAAATATACATGCTAACAACAGTAATGATTAGTCACTTGGGCAGTAGCTACCCTTTACCAGTCCTGTCATTGGAGTGGGAGAAGAAATGGGATTCCAGAATTACGTTCCAGGCCCGTGGAAGGGCAGATGAACTCTCCACAAGCAAGGCAAGCTGCCCTAGGGCGCTGGGGGTCACACATCATGCAGCTGTGAGGTAGTCCAATGTGCATAAGATTGACCGCCATTTTTTAAAGACGTAGGAGGTGAGGGTTAAATTATGTTGGATAAGTCGTGCCTGCTCGACATACCAGACCTCTTGCCCCCCTCCCCTCAAAGTTAAGAATGGTAAAGGGTTGCTTGCATCTGGTCATATACAGTGTAGTAGGTTTGGAATACCGCAGGAGTGTGGGGTTATCTATAGCATGGGATGACTGCAGGAGTGTGGGGCTATCCACAGCATGGGAGGAGTGCGGGGCTATATCCACAGCATGGGATGACTGCAGGAGTGTGGGGCTATATCCACAGCATGGGATGACTGCAGGAGTGCGGGGCTATCCACAGCATGGGATGACTGCAGGAGTGTGGGGCTATATCCACAGCATGGGATGACTGCAGGAGTGTGGGGCTATATCCACAGCATGGGATGACTGCAGGAGTGCGGGGACAGCATGGGATGACTGCAGGAGTGTGGGGCTATCCACAGCATGGGATGACTGCAGGAGTGCGGGGCTATCCACAGCATGGGATGACTGCAGGAGTGCGGGGCTATCTACAGCATGGGATGACTGCAGGAGTGCGGGGACAGTATGGGATGACTGCAGGAGTGTGGGGCTATCCACAGCATGGGATGACTGCAGGAGTGCGGGGCTATCCACAGCATGGGATGACTGCAGGAGTGCGGGGCTATCTACAGCATGGGATGACTGCAGGAGTGCGGGGACAGCATGGGATGACTGCAGGAGTGTGGGGCTATCCACAGCATGGGATGACTGCAGGAGTGTGGGGCTATGGGATGACTGCAGGAGTGTGGGGCTATCCACAGCATGGGATGACTGCAGGAGTGTGGGGCTATATCCACAGCATGGGGTGACTGGAGTGGAACCTGTTTGTTGGTGGTATCGACAGCGCTTACCATTCCCAAACATCGAGTTGTTCTTATGGATCACACACTTGTACTTTGACCCATGCCAGATTTCACTTCACCTTTGTGCATGTTTTCGGGGAGCCTATTGGTGGGCTATAATTAGGGTTTTCAGGGCCATAAATTACGAGTCACAATCTTGGCAGTGTCTAGCAGTAGGCTACAATTGGGGTTGAAGCAAAATGTAGCGTTTCTTGCGAACATTCAAGTTGTCAGTCTAGAAACAGGGTTAGAGTAAGCTCTAAGGGCAGAGTCAGGGCTTGAACTGGAGTCACTTAGTATAATATGACAAATACACTGTTTTGACAAGGACTAGGTCTGCAGCTAAGACATTGGCTGGTTGTAGCTAGAACAGAACTGCATAGCATACACTCACTCACTCTAGGCCATACATTCTAGCTACAACCAGTCATAGTCTTAGCTGTAGACCTGACCTGGTTCTAGATAAGGCTAAGCATTTGGATAAGCTAGAACTTGACTACTATGGCTACTTGATAAGTATTACCCAGGTCAAGAAATAAAGCTACCATACCTTACCTAGCCAGTACTGGTAGCTTTTCAAAGGTGTAGTAGCCAGAACCTGCCTACTAGAGGAAGTTCAATTCCACTCTTCATTGATAGCTACAGTAATGGCCTCAATTATATTCATCTTATGGCTACGCAGGAAGGACTCCCCAACCTCGACATAAACCACAACTCACCATGGTTAACTCCGTGGTTTCGGCAAACTTGTAGTCGTGGTTTTGTCAAACTCTGTAGTCGGCAGTGTGGGCTGAACGCTAGGGTAGACAAAGGACTCCTTAGATAGCCAACTCTTCCACATCAAGACAACTTGGCAGGTGCAGCTAACTTGCTGATCCGGACTAGCTGGTATGCAGGTAAATAACTTTGGGCTCCGTAGAAATCAGTGTAGCAACTTTTTTTACCTTGGAATAATAACCACCTGTATCTAATATACTACTACACTGCAGCCAAATAAACTGGCTTTGAACAAGTTTTTCTAGGTATACCCTACCCATGCCATGTTTGGCAAATGGAGTAGAGCTCACATGATTAAACACACAACTCTTCATTAGCTGAGTACCCAAACATGCTTATTGCTGTAAACAAGCCTGTCTCCAGGCAACAGTGGATTTTGAGTGGGTGTTGCAACAATCATGCCTATTTGGGGGAATCCCATGTTTTGAGTAGGGGTCATTTTGTACTGCTTGTTAGCGCTGTTAGGAGGGAGGTGATGTTGAATAGGTACTTGTAGCAGTGGGTGTCTATAACACTACCTTTATGAGTGTGGCACGTGCTATATGTTGGTATGCTCTGTAGCTCTTCATGCTGCTATTGTGGTGTCTGATAGCCAATGAAACAGTGTTGGTACGACACAGGTTCTCTATGGCTGCACTTGGTTGCTGTCTCTCTGTAGTGATTCAGAGTCCAAACCACTCCCCCTGCTCCACACTAAGACCCCTCTCTGTTAATTCAGATCCTCTGCCCCCTTAGCTCCATACCTAGCCCCTGCTCTGTTAATTCAGATCCTCTGCCCCCCATAGCTCCATACCTAGCCCCTGCTCTGTTAATTCAGATCCTTTGCCCCCCATAGCTCCATACCTAGCCCCTGCTCTGTTAATTCAGATCCTCTGCCCCCCATAGCTCCACACATAGACTCCTCTCTAATAATTCAGAGACTGCCCCCCCCCCCCCTCCTAGCCTCTCTCTCTCTCTATATATATATCCCCTGCACCATTGCCAATCCTACGTTCATCCATGGAAGTTCAATGTTGTTGCCTACCTAATACTAGCTAAGACCAGGGCTAGAAGTTCAGAATGCTAGGGCTAGAAGATTAGGGCCAGAAGCTAGGGCTATAAGTTCAGAATGCTAGGGCTAGAAGTTCAGAATGCTAGGGCTAGAAGATTAGGGCCAGAAGCTAGGGCTATAAGTTCAGAATGCTAGGGCTAGAAGTTCAGAATGCTAGGGCTAGAAGATTAGGGCCAGAAGCTAGGGCTAGAAGTTCAGAATGCTAGGGCTAGAAGTTCAGAATGCTAGGGCTAGAAGTTCAGAATGCTAGGGCTAGAAGATTAGGGCCAGAAGCTAGGGCTAGAAGTTCAGAATGCTAGGGCTAGAAGTTCAGAATGCTAGGGCTAGAAGATTAGGGCCAGAAGCTAGGGCTAGAAGTTCAGAATGCTAGGGCTAGAAGATTAGGGCCAGAAGCTAGGGCTAGAAGTTCAGAATGCTAGGGCTAGAAGTTCAGAATGCTAGGGCTAGAAGATTAGGGCCAGAAGCTAGGGCTAGAAGTTCAGAATGCTAGGGCTAGAAGTTCAGAATGCTAGGGCTAGAAGATTAGGGCCAGAAGCTAGGGCTAGAAGTTCAGAATGCTAGGGCTAGAAGATTAGGGCCAGAAGCTAGGGCTATAAGTTCAGAATGCTAGGGCTAGAAGTTCAGAATGCTAGGGCTAGAAGATTAGGGCCAGAAGCTAGGGCTAGAAGTTCAGAATGCTAGGGCTAGAAGATTAGGCCAGAAGCTAGGGCTATAAGTTCAGAATGCTAGGGCTAGAAGTTCAGAATGCTAGGGCTAGAAGATTAGGGCCAGAAGCTAGGGCTAGAAGTTCAGAATGCTAGGGCTAGAAGATTAGGGCCAGAAGCTAGGGCTAGAAGTTCAGAATGCTAGGGCTAGAAGTTCAGAATGCTAGGGCTAGAAGATTAGGGCCAGAAGCTAGGGCTATAAGTTCAGAATGCTAGGGCTAGAAGTTCAGAATGCTAGGGCTAGAAGATTAGGGCCAGAAGCTAGGGCTAGAAGTTCAGAATGCTAGGGCTAGAAGATTAGGGCCAGAAGCTAGGGCTAGAAGTTCAGAATGCTAGGGCTAGAAGTTCAGAATGCTAGGGCTAGAAGATTAGGGCCAGAAGCTAGGGCTAGAAGTTCAGAATGCTAGGGCTAGAAGTTCAGAATGCTAGGGCTAGAAGATTAGGGCCAGAAGTTCAGAATGCTAGGGCTAAAAGATTAGGGCCAGAAGATTAGGGCCAGAAGCTAGGGCTAGAAGATTAGGGCCAGAAGCTAGGGCTAGAAGATTAGGGCCAGAAGTTCAGAATGCTAGGGCTAAAAGATTAGGGCCAGAAGATTAGGGCCAGAAGCTAGGGCTAGAAGATTAGGGCCAGAAGCTAGAGCTAGAAGTTCAGAAGACTAGGGCTAGAAGATTGGGGCCAGAAGCTGGAGCTAGAAGTTCAGAAGATTAGGGCTAGAAGATTGGGGCCAGAAGCTAGGGCCAGAAGCTAGGGCTAGAAGCTAGAGCTAGAAGTTCAGAAGATTAGGGCTAGAAGATTGGGGCCAGAAGCTAGGGCTAGAAAGTAAGAAGGCTAGGGCATCCATGGGTGATTCCAGGATTTTCACAGACAACCTTGACCTCCCTAGACGGTGCAATGGCCCAGGGGGGAACATTCTGGCCCCAGTGGACACACTGTCCTTTTTCTTGTTAATTAATATGCGGTGCTTCAGGATCTTGTATTAGGACTTGCAAAGCATGGTTTATGAAGGTTTGGAGAAGGGTGGCGGCAGATGTATGGAATTTATCTTGTTATGCCTAGGGGACACCCCCTAGATATTGGTGTACCCCTGCATGTTTCATTTGTTTGCAAATCATCGTCGTCGTCATGGTATTAATTAGCTCTGCCTGAGATGGAGTGTGTGGCAACTACGGTACCGTCCAAGAGTAGCCTAGGGTTGGGTGTACACACGATGCAAGCTATGGTAAAAATTAGCGTGATATGTTAGCATTACCATGTGTTAATAGTTGTTAAAAATTAGTACAGTGTTAGTGTTACCCTGTGTTAATAAATTGGTGTAGTGTCACCATGTGATATAAACTAGCGCAGTGTTGTTACTGTATTTAGCTCTCCACCAATACTGGCACGTGTTTTGGGTTTGTTAACCTTGCAATGGTTCTTCCTCTGTAATGCGTGCACAGAGCAGGCGCTCGGGCATGGGTGTGGTCAATATCTATCTACCCCTATATATATATACATGTACCTACCTATCTATCTACCTACCCAACCTATATATCTACCTATATATATATATATCTATTACCTACCACCTATATATCTACCTACATGTACCTATATATATATATATATATCTATCTTCTATATTCTTCTATATTCGTCTGAGTCACGAAATCGCAACCTTTTACCTCTAGAGACTCCGCCTTTCTATCGCTACAGTTTATCGACTTTATCAACGCACCAGCACAGTCCTGCGGCCATACCTTTAGAACAAATTCACCCTAATTAATGATGAATATACTAATTAATGATGATTATAGCTGCGCATACTTCAGCCACATTAAGCTCGTAGGCACACTGACTCTGAACAACTGAAATCAACCGACATCAGCTACTTCTTTGTTTGCGAGTGTGCTGTGAGTGTTGTCCTATAGGACATCAGCTACTTCTTTGGTTGCGAGTGTGCTGTGAGTGTTGTCCTACAGGACATCAGCTACTTTGGTTGTGAGTGTGCTGTGAGTGTTGTCCTACAGGACATCAGCTACTTCTTTGGTTGTGAGTGTTGTCCTATAGGACATCAGCTACTTCTTTGTCTGCGAGTGTGCTGTGAGTGTTGTCCTATAGGACATCAGCTACTTTGGTTGTGAGTGTTGTCCTACAGGACATCAGCTACTTCTTTGGTTGTGAGTGTTGTCTGTCTGTGCTGGTGTGGCTTGAGTCTGTTCTCATTGAACCGTATGTGGAGGCTTAGCGGATCCTGCAGAAGGTATTTATTTTATCGGATCAAGTTCCTCTCTAGAGATTTATCTGACTATGTGAGTTACTGGTGCCAGGAATTTCGCCAGGAATTTCCCTAATTAGGCACACCTGTATGGTGGACATTCTGTCATCTGAGATCACTGACAGAGGAAATCAGGTCTCCTAATGAAATTCTCTCAGCTGACATCATACACTTTAAGACTTTCTTCAAATCAAATATTTTTGGAATTAGGCTGATTTAAAGATACACCTTTAATAATAATTATTATTATTATTATTATTATTATTATTATTATTATTATTATTATTATTATTATTATTATTATTATTATTATTATATATATTTATTATATATATTTATTATTATTATATTATTATCATCATCATCATCATCATCATCATCATTATATATATATTATTATTATTATTATTATCATCATCATATATTATTATTATTATTATTATTATTATTATTATTATCATTATATATATTTATTATTGTTGTTGTATTATTATTATTATTATTATATATTATTATATTATTATTGTTGTTATCGTTATTACTTTCACTTTAAATAAGGATAAATAAGGAAAGAGGGAAAGAACTATGACTGTGTCTAATATACTACCGAATGTGCTGTAATTAGATTTATAAAGTAATTTGTAGCAAAGCTATCCTTTGTCAGTGGTTGCCTTATATGGCAAGTGTATGTATGTACTGGACGTTCACCCGTAAAAAAAATAGAAGGATGGGTCGCCCCTCTAAATTAAACATGATCATATAACTAGACGTGGTCGTCATGGTGAAGAGAAGGATCTTGAAAATGGCAGCAGATTCTAGGAGATGGAAAGGAAAGACAATTAGCTACACATGCAGTGAGATGCTTCGGGAGCGGATGATGAGGTTTCATTCTGAAGTAGCCATGGAGGTAGGATAGACCTTTTTTTAATTGTACAGAAGCTATTACCAATCTTGGCAGGTAAACATGTGTATGCTGTCTCTATGGACAGAGAGAACTGGCTACATAGTTGGCATAGATAACTGATGCGTATAGAGGAGAGATGTGGTAATGATGGCAAGCACACTGACACACTAAACAGTGTCAAATCTGCAAGCTATCACTTTAACAAGTTCTTTGACTTCTTCGTGGCCTTCCCATTAGTGCTGTGAGGATTCCTATAGAAAGCACTTCCTGATGAGCTCACTCTTAGTGGGCATGTGCCCCCATCTTCAAGCTGCTTGCTTCCAAGGACTTGGGGGGGGGGTGGGGGATTCCTCTTACAGCCATACATACTTCCACATGTAGGATATGTTGACCAGAAGGTACCCTCCCGGTGTGTTTGAGGGCATCAGGGTGTTCAAACATGCACCAGTTAGTACAAGCATATCGGTCTTGACATACCTCAACAGAGCAGCAGCCACTTGTCCGACCAGTTCGGACTACAGTGTGTTCAGATAATGTCCGTATGACTGAACTTGGAAGGTCTTCAGCTTGTCATTTGCCCCTCATGAAATCGTGGACCATCGACTTCTAACATCACATTCCACTGCATAGCTAAACCTCTCCCATTCCTCACAGCATCACAGATCTTGAGCTCACGTAGATATTAAGGACAACTCTTCTTGTCTTATGAGTCGGTCTAGCCATGACTCTCTGCTTTGAGAACCGAAGGAAACTGCTGGACGAGGTTCCACGTCGGGCAAAGGTTCCTGTCTGCACCTGTACACAGGGATTTTCCCTGGTGAATGAAAAAAGAATACATGGAATGTAGCATAGGCGGAGCTTCTTGTGGCATAGGTGGAGCTTCTTGTGGCATAGGCGGAGCTTCTTGTGGCTTAGGCGGAGCTTCTTGTGGCATAGGTGGAGCTTTTTGTGGCATAGGCGGAGCTTCTTGTGGCTTAGGCGGAGCTTCTTGTATCATAGGCGGAGCTTCTTGTGGCATAGGCGGAGCTTCTTGTAATCTTCATTTGTCCAGCATTACAACATGATGACATCACTGATGCTCAGCATTCTAGTAGACCAGCTGCTTTCCCCTTTGTCTCCTCTGGGGGAGGGGTTTCCCCCTCTCTATTGCACCTACTCACCACTCAAGCCTTCGGTAATTTTCTAGTAATCCTGCAGCTATGGACTGAATCTTGATATGCATGCGAAGTTTGTAGTTAGCCTGTTGCTTTAGAGGCAGGCCACCATGGAGCATGCTGGTGGGAGTGGAGTGCAGCTCTCTGTTGGTGCAGAGATGGAGGCTTATGGTGATCAAGCAGCAGCTGCCAGTCTAGGGAGGAGCCAAGCAGGAAACCTCGCCTCATCAAGACGGGGCACAACTCTTAAGGTCAGAGGTCACTTGATAGCTGAGGCAACTACTTGAGATTGGACATGTCTATGGCTATTAAGATGCTTAAAAAACTTAATTGCAACAGAAATGGAAAATGGAAGCAGAAACGGAAACTGGTAATAATATCAGACATGGTGGGTGTGGTCTACACCACCATGATCGTTCTAGCTACTCCTCTTTGAGGGAAGCTTCCGCTAGTACTAGCTTTTTAAGTTAATCAACCTTTACCAGTTACTTACAGACTTTTTTTTTTAACTTACAAAATGTAAGTAGAAGGTTTAATATATATATGACCATGCTATTTATAGCTGTTGACCATGCTATTTACAGCTGTTGGCCATGCTATTTACAGCTGTTGGCCATGCTATTTACAGCTGTTGACCATGCTATTTATAGCTGTTGACCATGCTATTTACAGCTGTTGGCCATGCTATTTACAGCTGTTGACCATGCTATTTATAGCTGTTGACCATGCTATTTATAGCTGTTGACCATGCTATTTACAGCTGTTGACCATGCTATTTACAGCTGTTGGCCATGCTATTTACAGCCGTTGACCATGCTATTTATAGCTGTTGACCATGCTATTTACAGCTGTTGGCCATGCTATTTACAGCTGTTGACCATGCTATTTATAGCTGTTGACCATGCTATTTATAGCTGTTGACCATGCTATTTACAGCTGTTGACCATGCTATTTACAGCTGTTGGCCATGCTATTTACAGCTGTTGACCATGCTATTTATAGCTGTTGACCATGCTATTTACAGCTGTTGGCCATGCTATTTACAGCTGTTGGCCATGCTATTTACAGCTGTTGACCATGCTATTTATAGCTGTTGACCATGCTATTTACAGCTGTTGACCATGCTATTTACAGCTGTTGACCATGCTATTTACAGCTGTTGACCATGCTATTTACAGCTGTTGACCATGCTATTTACAGCTGTTGACCATGCTATTTACAGCTGTTGGCCATGCTATTTACAGCTGTTGACCATGCTATTTATAGCTGTTGACCATGCTATTTACAGCTGTTGACCATGCTATTTACAGCTGTTGACCATGCTATTTACAGCTGTTGACCATGCTATTTATAGCTGTTGACCATGCTATTTACAGCTGTTGGCCATGCTATTTACAGCTGTTGGCCATGCTATTTACAGCTGTTGACCATGCTATTTATAGCTGTTGACCATGCTATTTACAGCTGTTGACCATGCTATTTACAGCTGTTGACCATGCTATTTACAGCTGTTGACCATGCTATTTATAGCTGTTGACCATGCTATTTACAGCTGTTGACCATGCTATTTACAGCTGTTGGCCATGCTATTTACAGCTGTTGACCATGCTATTTATAGCTGTTGACCATGCTATTTACAGCTGTTGACCATGCTATTTACAGCTGTTGGCCATGCTATTTACAGCTGTTGACCATGCTATTTATAGCTGTTGACCATGCTATTTACAGCTGTTGACCATGCTATTTATAGCTGTTGACCATGCTATTTACAGCTGTTGACCATGCTATTTACAGCTGTTGACCATGCTATTTACAGCTGTTGGCCATGCTATTTACAGCTGTTGGCCATGCTATTTACAGCTGTTGACCATGCTATTTATAGCTGTTGACCATGCTATTTACAGCTGTTGGCCATGCTATTTACAGCTGTTGGCCATGCTATTTACAGCTGTTGACCATGCTATTTACAGCTGTTGACCATGCTATTTACAGCTGTTGACCATGCTATTTATAGCTGTTGAGCATGCTGTTGACCATGCTATTTACAGCTGTTGACCATGCTATTTACAGCTGTTGACCATGCTATTTACAGCTGTTGACCATGCTATTTATAGCTGTTGACCATGCTATTTACAGCTGTTGACCATGCTATTTACAGCTGTTGACCATGCTATTTACAGCTGTTGACCATGCTATTTACAGCTGTTGACCATGCTATTTACAGCTGTTGACCATGCTATTTACAGCTGTTGACCATGCTATTTACAGCTGTTGGCCATGCTATTTACAGCTGCTGACCATGCTAGTTACAGCTGTTGTCCATGCTATTTACAGCTGTTGTCCATGCTATTTATAGCTGTTGACTTTCTGTTAGCCTTCCTTACAATATGCTAGTTACAGCTGTTGTCCATGCTATTTACAGCTGTTGTCCATGCTATTTATAGCTGTTGACTTTCTGTTAGCCTTCCTTACAATGCAAATATTAGAATGGAAATGCAATAAGCTGCAGTTTGGTGTAAGAAACAGCTCCATTGAGGCAAGCATACGCAGCGCCTCATTGCTCTATCTCCAACAAAATTCACAATCCACAGGAGCGCCTCCTTTTTTTAGAGCGAAGTAATTCAGAGCCACCATGTAAGCCAATGGATGCGCCTGTGCAGCTTTCCTCAGCAGAAGAAGCCATTATGTAGGTGATGATCAGATGCGCCTCCCTGCTGGTTTTTATTCTTCTCTTCCCTTTCCCATTTTCCCCATTTTTCTTTCTTCCTGTCAAACTTGAATTAAAATGTCTTCATTTTTTTACCACACAGCGACCACCCACATACGTGAAGTCGGTGTTTAGTTCGTGCCTGTTAAGTGCTTGCTTGGATTCTAGTCCTCCAGCCCCCTTGACAAATAACAACACCTGATAAAATGTCTGTGTCCAAAATGACATTGCTACCACCCCTGGCGAGCTAGGTGACTAATCAAATCTCCAAATAGGAGCACTCTATCACTTGTACACACTACATATGTCAATACTCTGTAGTAGTTGGAGAGGAGGTGTAAATGGTTGTCAATGTCTCTCTCTGTCCACACTGGCAGTTCTGTAAGTCATCCCTGCCTTCATGGCTTCGCGTGTGCATGCACAAGCACACACCTTGTGTACTAATACCAGAAGATGTTCAGATACATGTCCACAACTAATTGTGGAGTAATGTGTTTTAGGCACTTGCTGTATTATAAGCGGAACAAATGACCTGTTCTCTGGCTTGAGGTTCTCTGTTGGGCAATTATTACCAAATCCAAAGGAGGTTTAGCTGATCTACGAAAATGTCAGCTGCTTGATTTCGTCGAGTTCTCCTGTGCAGCTGTTACCAAGTCCTTAAAGAAGGCTGTAGCTGACCCTGTATGGGTAGTCACAATGGCATGTGCTGTGCAGCAAGTTAGAGTGAGTGCTTTAAAAGCCTGGAGACCATGAAAGCTCAGAGTTGGTCTGTGTAGAACACTCTGGTTTGTGTAGTCCTCAACCAGAACCAACAAGACAACAACAAACAAGACAACAACAACAAATAAAACAAAGCAACTTGACAGAAGTACAAAATGTTCTGTTTAAAAACAATTGTAAGATGTAGACCACCACTTAGGTGACCCTTTACCATTTGAATCATACTTACCCAGTACACCAATAAGATGATTGGCATGCGTGATTTTAAGTGGTGTGGTCTACATGGGTCCAGTCTCGCTTAAAGTTGTTAGTTAAAAATAATAATTAAAAAAATTAATTGTTTTTTTTGTTTTTGTACACGTCCACTTCCTCTTAAAATGGGTGTTCTGCCAACAATATGCTGAACTTTGGCCTTCTGCGGGACGGTTGAAACTACACATGGGATATGAAAACCACATGAAGTGCATTTGATCCGTTCCATGTCCTACTGTAAGGGAGAAGCATGGCAATAAACTGGATGATCATGGGTGTGGTTACACATGCACAGTCTTGAGAATCGGACACCTCAGTCATGGTTGTGTGGAGTAGTACTGCACGCCAGCTCAAGCCTGAGGATTAGTGCTTGAACAGGGATGTGGGGCTGGAGCACTGGTTGCTAGGGATGTGGGGCTGGAGCACCTTGTTGCTAGGGATGTGTGGAGCACCTGGTTGCTAGGGATGTGGGGCTGGATCACCTTGTTGCTAGGGATGTGTGGAGCACCTGGTTGCTAGGGATGTGTGGGCTGGAGTCACCTGGTTGCTAGGGATGCGGGGTGGAGCACCTGGTTGCTAGGGATGTGGGGCTGGAGCACCTGGTTGCTAGGGATGTGGGGCTGGAGCACCTGGTTGCTAGGGGTGTGTGGAGCACCTAGTTGCTAGGGATGTGGGGCTGGAGTCACCTGGTTGCTAGGGATGTGGGGCTGGAGCACCTGGTTGCTAGGGTGGAGCACCTGGTTGCTAGGTATGTGGGGCTGGAGCACTTGGTTGCTAGGGATGTGGGGCTGGAGCACCTGGTTGCTAGGGATGTGGAGCTGGAGCACCCGGTTGCTAGGGATGTGGGGCTGGAGCACCTGGTTGCTAGGGATATGGGGCTGGAGCAACTGGTTGCTAAGGATATGTGACTAAAATCACCTGGTTACTCGGGATATAAAACTGGTACACCTAGTTGCTAGAAATGTAAACTGGAGCACCTGGTTGCTATGGATGTGGGGCTGGAGCACCTGGTCGCTAGGGATGTGGGGCTGGAGCACCTGGTTGCTAGGGATGTGGGGCTGGAGCACCTGGTTGCTAGGGATGTGAGTGGAGCTACCTGACACGTTATCGATCACATGTTTATCATGTGACCTTCTTTTGACACCTCTCAAGCTGACTATAATGCGATTTCGACTGAACAATTAGACCTCTTCTCGGGGAGAAGAGGAGGAATATTCCATGGCGGCCACCCCGAGTTCCTGACCTATGATAGCAGTGTTATCTCAGTGTTGTAATTATCATAGTCATTAGAGTGAGTGTTGAATTACTGGAACATGTGCTCTGCCACCTAGCTAGATACACAGCACTGCAAACAAACTCGTTGTAGGGATGCAATGGCGTATCAGAGTTCAAGTTCTTGTCTGCCTGATACTGGATGTGAGAGATCTGTAATTGACATCCTGCCCCCGGGGAAATTGTGATCACTGGACCAGCTATTGACTGTGTAGAAGCTAATCTCAGTATGTCTGTGTATGTATATACACAAAACTCCATAAGAGCTGCTGGTATATCTATTAAGTTCCTACTTAGTTGTTCAACTGATGGTCTCTCACTGTGTACCAACATCCGGGTTTTTTGTTAGTCCATTGCTAGAAGACTAGACAAATTTGTAGATGTGATATCCTCCTAGAACACTTTCCCTAGACCAAACTGAGCACTCTGATTGGTAAGCAGCTGCTAGCTATTGTGTGCCCATTTTCTAGCCAGAGATGCTTTAAGTGACCTGCTTGTGACCTGCTTAGGATATCAAATTAGTGCATTTGATTTACAATAAGTATATAGCTAGGCAATTAGAGAAACATTTCCTGTTGCTCCAGGGGGTTGTCTGACCACAACATTCTAACTCTAAACAGACCCCACCTTAGTAGTTGCCTACATATCTAAATTGGGGGGGGTTAAGAAAAACTAAAAACCATAGTGTTCATCTGTGGCCTGGCTTGGTGGGCCCAGACCAAACCTCTAGCTTCATGCATAACTTGAGCTTGCTCACTGGGGTAGTTGCTGAGCTGAGTCTATGGCTGTGAGGTTCCTGCTGAGTACAGAGAGAGATAGAGCTGGCTCATCCTCCATTTGGTGACTGGAGATCCCTGAGCAAGCTTCAGCAGAAAGAGTTTCCTTGATGACCCCTGATACCTTTTCCACGGTGAAACTTCCTGGGGGTGGGGGGTGGGTTATAATTGCTGCACCCACCTTGCCATCTTTCATTTACACTAATTAACATGTTTACATCTTATTCTACACTTATCAACAGTGTAGTTTTGTACCAATTAGCACCTCTTGTTAGCAGCTGCTTGCTCCCCACCTGTTCAAACTCCTTGAAGGCCAGAGGCCACATAGATATATGCAACTTACAGTTCCTAACTTCTCCGGATTCAATAATTTAGCAGATTGAGGCATGGGCTAGAGCTATTCTATTTAAGGCCCTCTCACAGCTAGAGCAGGCAGTAGAATGGGTATCTATGCCAGAATGAGACATCCTTTCCTTACAGCTATTGCACATGTGGCCTACTCTATCGAATCTGCTGTTGTGTTCTCAATCTCTCTCTTCATTTGACGACCATTCCTGATTTGCACTCGCCCACTTTATCTGATGCGGGTTCCAGGTTTATTTTACAGGGGAACGAACCATTGCGTAGATACATACGTAGATATGCCTTGCGTGGGAACACCAAGTTTTCCATGACTCCCCATGGAGGGATCACCTAGCTTGCTAATAAGTTCACTCCAATCATAGAGCTGTTATACAGCATCTATACTAGTTTCCATGGAGTCAAATTACTACTGGGATTATTAGCCATTACAGGGTTTCATCCAGGAGTTTTCAACTGGGTGGGTTCAGCAGGAATGGTATGCAGATAGATTAGTCAGTGCTACTGTGCAAGCCACCCACATAACACGATTTGGGGGGGGAATTGTGCTTGATTGGATGATGTGAAAGGGTCTGACTACGTGACGTGGTTTTAGTATGACATTGATGCTATGGTCCTGACTCATATGTCAATATGTAGCCCATTCAATATGCTCTTTTCCCATGCATGTTGAAGGTCATTTGTAATTAACAATTCACTATCACAATGAAGAAATGCCCTTCATTTGAAAAACAATAGAGTTAACAATAACTGTTGTTAGTGTGCTGCTGTAAACTTACTGGGTAACCATCCATTGTCTTTGGCATTAGTCGGGATAGCCCCCCACCCCACAGATCCTGAGTTGACCCACCCCCGGATCAAACCCTGATTTACTAACAAATTACTAGAAGTCTATTCATTTATTTGCGGTAGCACAAGTCAATTGAACTGTACTTGAGCTCTGGACCCATGTTGTTGAATAACTAATGTTGCCAGTGTGTTGTTGCCAGTGTGTTGTAGAATGCTGCCAGTATGTTGTAGATACTGACAGTGTGTTGTAGAATGTTGCCAGTGTGTTGTAGAATGTTGCCGGGGTGGTGTAGAATGTTGCCAGTGTGTTGTAGAATGCTGCCAGTGTTGTAGAATGTTGCCATGTGTTGTACAGTGTTGCCATGTGTTGTAAAGTGTTACCATTGTGTTGTAGAATGTTGCCATTGTGTTGTAGAATGTTGCCAGGGTGTTGTAGAGCCAGGGTGTTTTAGAATGTTGCCAAGTGTTGCCATGTGTTGTAGAGTGTTGCCATGTGTTGTAAAGTGTTGCCATTGTATTGTAGAATGTTGCCAGTGTGGTGAAGAATGTGAGTAATGATCTGTGCCTCTAACCATCCTTACCCGATTGTTAAATCCGTGATCTAGTAGCTTGTCATTTGTCTACCACTGTAGTTGTGTTTATAGCTGTGATAATCCTTACCCATTTAATTAAGCAGCAGTATGTTACTGTAGATGTGGTTGTAGCTTTGCTGACCATTACCATACTAGGCACATCCATGGTATACTGCTGAGGTATTTTGGAACACACAGGAACTTGACAAGGAGGGTTACAGAAAGTGGAAGAGAGAGATGTCAAATAACAGAAGTCTGGGAGACTTGCTGGCTGTTTAATTACATCCTGTGCAGGTGATGAATTATTATTCATCTGCACAGGATAAGCCTCACATAAACAAAGTAAGAGAGAGAGCCTCAGAGAGGTCTTAGTGCCCTTCCCACTAAATCTTGTGTTGAGACTAATGAATAAAGCAGGTTCTCTTAATGGCTGAACTCTCTAGGAGTAGCAGGAGGTAAGCAGACAGGAAGGCGACAGTTCTCCTGCCAGCTGGATGCATGTGTCACCATGGCGACAGAGTGAAACAAGATCAAGTTTGCCAAATCATTGTTATTGTGATCATTGTAACATGCACTTCAATAGTCCACTGTCTGTTTCCTGGCTTGCTCTCATGGGTTGTTCACCATAGCAACAAATAGGCTTACATTACACATCATCACACTGATGTCATGAGTGTATTTTGTTCTGTGGATGGCAATGTCTTGCACTTGGAGGGGATGGTGAAAGGTCTGACTGTAATATGATTCCTGGTCCTAACCCTAGCCACTGCCCTGGTCCTAACCCTAGCCACTGCCCTGGTCCTAACCCTAGCCACTGCCCTGGCCCTAACCCTAGCCACTGCCCTGGCCCTAACCCTAGCCACTGCCCTGGGACTAACCCTAGCCCCTGACCCTAGCCACTGCCCTGGCCCTAACTCTAGCCACTGCCCTGGTCCTAACCCTAACCCTAGCCACTGCCCTGGCCCTAACCCTAGCCACTGCCCTGGCCCTAGCCACTGCCCTGGCCCTAGCCACTGCCCTGGCCCTAGCCACTGCCCTGACCCTAACCCTAGCCACTGCCTGGCCCTAACCCTAGCCACTGCCCTGGTCCTAACCCTAGCCACTGCCCTGGCCCTAGCCACTGCCCTGGTCCTAACCCTAGCCACTGCCCTGGTCCTAACCCTAGCCACTGCCCTGGTCCTAACCCTAGCCACTGCCCTGGCCCTAACCCTAGCCACTGCCCTGGCCCTAACCCTAGCCACTGCCCTGGTCCTAACCCTAGCCACTGCCTGGCCCTAACCCTAGCCACTGCCTGGCGCTAACCCTAGCCACTGCCCTGGTCCTAACCCTAGCCACTGCCTGGCCCTAACCCTAGCCACTGCCTGGCGCTAACCCTAGCCACTGCCCTGGCCCTAACCCTAGCCACTGCCCTGGCCCTAACCCTAGCCACTGCCCTGGCCCTAACCCTAGCCACTGCCCTGGCCCTAACCCTAGCCACTGCCCTGGCCCTAACCCTAGCCACTGCCCTAACTCTAGCCACTGCCCTGGCCCTAACCCTAGCCACTGCCTGGCCCTAACCCTAGCCACTGCCCTGGTCCTAACCCTAGCCACTGCCCTGGTCCTAACCCTAGCCACTGCCCTGGCCCTAGCCACTGCCCTGGCCCTAACCCTAGCCACTGCCCTAACCCTAGCCACTGCCCTGGCCCTAACCCTAGCCACTGCCCTGGGACTAACCCTAGCCACTGCCTGGTCCTAACCCTAACCACTGCCCTGGCCCTAGCCACTGCCCTGGCCCTAACCCTAGCCACTGCCCCTAACCCTAACCCTAGCCACTGCCCTGGTCCTAACCCTAGCCACTGCCCTGGCCCTAACCCTAGCCACTGTCCTGGCCCTAACCCTAGCCACTGCCCTGGCCCTAACCCTAGCCACTGCCCTGGCCCTAACCCTAGCCACTGCCCTGGTCCTAACCCTAGCCACTGCCTGGCCCTAACCCTAGCCACTGCCTGGCGCTAACCCTAGCCACTGCCCTGGTCCTAACCCTAGCCACTGCCTGGCCCTAACCCTAGCCACTGCCTGGCGCTAACCCTAGCCACTGCCCTGGCCCTAACCCTAGCCACTGCCCTGGCCCTAACCCTAGCCACTGCCCTAACTCTAGCCACTGCCCTGCCCTAACCCTAGCCACTGCCCTGGTCCTAACCCTAGCCACTGCCCTGGTCCTAACCCTAGCCACTGCCCTGGTCCTAACCCTAGCCACTGCCTGGCGCTAACCCTAGCCACTGCCCTGGGACTAACCCTAGCCACTGCCCTGCTCCTAACCCTAGCCACTGCCCTGGCCCTAGCCACTGCCCTAGCCCTAGCCCTAGCCACTGCCCTGGCCCTAACCCTAGCCACTGCCCTGGCCCTAACCCTAGCCACTGCCTGGTCCTAACCCTAGCCACTGCCTGGTCCTAACCCTAGCCACTGCCCTGGCCCTAGCCACTGCCCTGGCCCTAGCCACTGCCCTGGCCCTAGCCACTGCCCTGGCCCTAACCCTAGCCACTGCCCTGGTCCTAACCCTAGCCACTGCCCTGGTCCTAACCCTAGCCACTGTCCTGGCCCTAACCCTAGCCATTGCCCTGGTTGCGAATGTTGATGAGCCTGAAATTACTTCCCACGTGCTCCAAGGCAAATACAACATTTAAATAGTTGGGCGGACCAAAACTGATCGTTGCTCCCTGTCAAGAAATATTTACTCTCAGGCTTCCAAAGTATTGAGTACACTACTTGCCTGATACGGGGGGGGGGCAATTTCTGTTAGGGAGTCAAGTCCTCACCTCCCCTCTCAATTATATGACACCCTGTAATCCATACAGTATTGTTGATGTCGTATAATGGCAGGGTTACGCCGTGAAGGAGGAACTGGTGCACATGGAACTTGTTACTCTCCATCACACCCACACTCCCTAGTATTTTGTCCAATGCAGTAGAATCTTGTCTTCCCTGGTACTATCTCTTCCTCTCAGTCCCAGAACAATGCATCAAGTACTGAAGGCTCAATTTGTCTATTAAAAGCTAGCCTGCTGAGATCATTCAGCGGTGTACACCTTTGTAGCCGGGTATGATTTCTACAGACGTTTACATTGTGATGGGTAAAGTTGAGAGTCTTGCTGGTAGCAGGAAGCCGGCTGCTGCAATTCCTTGAGTGGCTGGGATTCCTCGTCACTAAGGATGTTTCAGTGTACAGTATATGCTCGTACTCCACGGCTTCCCGATGGTCTACAGCTCACTAATTAGGGAGGACTAAGTTATGTATATAATTATATATATATATTTTAAGTTTTAAAAATGTGTGCTTACAACTTTAGAGCTCCTAGGATTCTGTACTCTAGGAGATGATTAAGCACTAAAACCAACCCTCCCCCCACTGGTGGGTTGAAGGGGGGGAAATTCTTACACCTGAAGAAAATTTTATTTCATCAGCATGACCACTTCCTCGTGGTCTAGTACCTGAAACACTCGTGACTTTCTCTAGCCATGGATACCAGTCTAGCACTTCAGGAGCCACAATTGCTGGAAATTCGGGCCTTTAAGATTTTAGGTACCCCACTGAAACTAAGCATGGTTATACCAGTGCAAGCTTTTTAGTAGCATCAGAAGAGAGCACACAGACAGAGCAAGTCATCAAAGTCATAACCACAAGATTAGTCCCCAAAGCCACTACTACAAACATTTGCCACGTACTCTGGACCTAAGTACAGTACCTGATGACTTGCACTCACCATAAACAACATTTTAGCTAACAGCTGCTAGTCTTATCTGCTTCTTTTCAAAAAAAGATCACTCACTGCCTAGCCTTCCCAGTGCACAACTTCCACTTGAGCTGTGGTTAAGAGCATGCCAACTAAAACAGCTGCCACTGCACCTTACCCCAATCATGTTCATGCTTCACCTATCCAGAAATTTCAAACAAGGATGGATTTTCATTGGGTTTGGATAAGCCTCACAGCTTGCTCCAATCTTGATTCCTCCTTCTTGCTAGGATCGTGTTGAGGTGTGAAACCATCTTGAGGCGCGTTCCAATGTGGCAGAGAGGCAGGGACTCCCTGGAGTTGTCACAAGAGTGTCTAGTATACTATAGGAAATGTCTAGTATCTACAGGAAGCATATAGTACACTACAAGAAGTACTTTAATGAGATTATAATCTCACAAAACTCTAGGCCAAATTAAATGGTCAAAGTTTGTGTTGCTTTAGAGGCAGGCCACCATGGAGCATGCTGGTGAGTGAGTGCAGTGCAGCTTTCTGTTGGTGCAGAGATGGAGGCTCATGGTGATCAAGCTGCAAGTCACCAACTTTGCTGCCAGTCAAGCAGGAAACCTTGCCTCACCAAGACGGTGGCACAACTGTCAAGGTCAGAGGTCACTTGATAACTGCAACTTTGCCGCAAGTCTAGGGAGGAGTCAAGCAAGAAACATCACTGACACCGGGTGGTAGAATTGGCAAGGTCAGACAGAGATCACTGACATTAGTAGCTTCTTTCAAGATTGGGCTGCCGTACAGCCATCTCCTTTGAATGAGTTTAATAACTTCCCCACGACCTTGAAGAGATTCCAATTACCATCATTCTATTCAACGTGCGTCCTCGGGACTAACCGTCGCTTCTATCTCGCACCGTCCTCAGATGTGGTCGCCATCCTGATGACACAAGTGGAAGTGATTGCATTTTTAATTGGGTTAAGATGATCCAACATTGGGTGGGGTGTGGTCTGAGAGGGGGAGAACAACGGCGCTTGTTTGAGGAATTCTCGCCCTTTAGCGATTCATTTGAAGCCTCAAGCTAAACAGACAAGCCTCCGACAGTCATGAGTGGAATTTGCTAATTTGCTAACACACAAATATACATGTGCGCCATATTTGCCGGAGTGAAGGTTGCTCTTCACATTTCATCGTGCAACTTATACACCGAATATGTCAACTTTCCTGGCATGCACTGGGCGTGGTCTTGTGTGAGGGGTGTGTCTGGCACTGCGGATAGCTGAATTGCTCTCGATTTCTTAGTGTGTGAAATCTGGAACTCGGCGTATGCGTCGTACTTCAGGTATCAAAGGTCAAAGTTGGTGAGTTTATAGATTGAGTCCTGGGACAGAACAGCTGAAGAGCTGCCAGAGCATTAGTGCGAGACTGGACTGGGGGAGAAGAAACTCTCATTTGACAATGTTATTAAATCAGCCCGATCGCATGGAGTTGAGGTCAGAGGTTACTCTAGCTCCTGCGTGAATGAGTGCTCTATTTAGTGTGTGAGTTATGCTCCGGATATTATAGAGTTTTTATAATGAAGCCTAACTTTGGGGGCTCTGGCATGTCCCCCAGCAAATGCAGTCCACACACACCAGTACAGGCTGGTCGCTAAGCCCCTGTCCAAATTAAGTATCTGAATTAAGTATCTGTTGTTGTCATGTGTTAAATGCCCACTCTAATGTTATTTCAAGGTACATTCGGTAATTACCACCTGCTCCGAACGCGCATGACGTCCTGTGTGCATAGACCATGAGGTCTCGAGTTTAGCCAGGCTGACTGGTCCCAGAGGTTGGCTTGCCTGAGTGTGCTCTGTTAGTGGTCCCAGAGGTTGGCTAGCCTGAGTGTGCTCTGTTAGAGGTTCCAGAGGTTTTCTGTTCCGAGTGTGCTCTGTTAGAGGTCCCAGAGGTTGGCTGGCCTGAGTGTGCTCTGTTAGAGGTCCCAGAGGTTGGCTGGCCTGAGTGTGCTCTGTTAGAGGTCCCAGAGGTTGGCTTGCCTGAGTGTGCTCTGTTAGAGGTCCCAGAGGTTGGCTGGCCTGAGTGTGCTCTGTTAGAGGGGGAATTTTCTAAATGCCCCCGTCATCACACCCACGAGAGCCTCTTAGAGACACTTCGTGTGGGAAGAATGATTTTTGTTTTTCCTGGCCTTTCTTAGATTACCCATTCATATAGCATATGTACTTACATCTATCCATCCATACATACATACATACATAGATATAAATATTGATACTTCCAAAACCTTATACAGTACTCAGTAGTTGTCAAGACAAACACAGCACACTTAGAAGTGTGTGCATGTTCTTGTATCTGATATTAGTGGATGTCTTCTGCGGAATAGATCCGAGTCTTTGGTAAGAGTCCTTACCTGATCTGTCTCTTTCCTCCCTTCTCTCTCCCTCTCCTCCCCTGCCCTGCCCCCTCTTCCTCCTTCCTCTGTGTGCTCAGCCATATTTGGACTCCAGCTGCTCTTCACAGAGCACGCAATCAGCATAGCCTCCTGTCTCCTTGGTGACCCGGGGGAGCAACAGAAAGCCTACTACGTGGTTGGCACTGCCTTCGTGGATCCTAATGCGAAGGAGCCTCTCCAAGGCCGTGTGCTCCTTCTGGAGGTCACGTCCAGTGAGTGCTCAGGCTACTGTCCGTGGTGTTAGCTGGACCTGTTTCCATTATGGTTGATGTGCATAATTTGGAATGGGTAAAGGGTCTCTAAATGTTGTGGTTTGCGTGAGTGCTAGGTTGTTTCTTTCATATTTCTTCTGACAGGCCAGCCCAATATTGTAAGTCTGTGTGTGTATACAGGTATGTATGTAGTTAAGGAATATTGTTCGAATATTAATAATAAGTATACTATAATAAGTTAATAATTAAGTAGATATAAAAATATTAAAAAATAAGTGATTATTGGTATAAAAAATCAAAATCAATAATTAGTAAATAATTAAGTAAATAAACGAAAATAAAAATTTAACTAAATAATTTAGAAACTTGATCTGCTATATAAATAAAAGGAGACAAGGCTATACCCACGAGTTGGGGAACCCTTTACCACATTAGAGCTCATGTAGGCCAAGAACAACATGAGTGCCTGAAGTCATACATTGCTTGCACGTAGATTTTTTTATAAATTGGTAAAGGGACTATTAATGGGTGTGGTCTTATTTACTTCCCCTCCCCCCTCCTCTCCATCCTGTCGTTTGCTTGGCGTGTGCTGATATTGCTCTCTCTCTGCTGGCGTTTCTTTGTGTTGGAGCCACTCAGGACTTTCATCTCTCTCACTGTTGTCGTGGCTCAGGGCTCTCCTGCTTGGCAATTAGCTGTCTGGATGTGCTGCCCTAGCCTCTTCTCTCCACATTTGTCACCATCCAGAGCTCTCCTGCGTTTCCTAAATCCCCCCCACCCCCCTTCCTTATATTTTCTACGCCCACACAGCTGGTGTTGTTCTCTCGCTCGCTCCTCTGCTCCTGCTAGTCTGCGTCTCATCGCAGGCTCCTCAATTTGTACCTTGGATAATTTTATTTCATCGGTATTGTTCCGGTACCTCCATCTTCTTCGCCTGTGCGTGATTGGCTGCTTGCTCTTGCTGCTCTCGTGTGCCTGCCACTCCCACTGTTCCTTGTGACCGCCGGCTCATGAAGCTTCGTCTGTGGGTGCACAAACATTCCTAGCACCTGCAGCTGTGAGTAAGTGTCTCGAGGCCATTTAAAACATGAGGTATGATCTATACTTGCCAGTAATAAGATATAAAGTTGAGGGGTTCTCCTTCACCTGGTAAGCAGCAGAAAGTACTTTCTGAATTTTTGCCAGCGAGATGGCCAGCTTCACAAATAAGAGGTAGGAATGACTGACTATGGCGATCTCTTCATAAGCAATGAAGCTGACAAGGGAGAGGAAACAGACATGGAGGACAATACCTGGAGCAGAATTGTTATTATTATTATTATTTAATTTCTTTTTTATTATATTATTATTTTTATTTCTTTTATTTCTTCTTAATTGACTTTATTTAGTTTTAATTGAATTGTTATTATTATTATTATTTAGTTTTGATCCCTATATATATTTGTCTGCAGTGTTTGGTATGAGGTCGGATGAAAGTAATCGCAAAAAAATGACTCTGTTGTCGCACGCAGAGGAGAATAACAGTTTTAGTGTTGGCATGGTGATGGTTGATCTGCCATTTGCAGTGGAGCTACCTGAGTAGGATTACATGTCTGCCTAGCTCCCCGGGAAACCTGTCTGCGTACCTCCATGGAAACCTGTCTGCCTAGCTCCCCGGGAAACCTCTCTGCATACCTCCATGGAAACCTTTCTGCCTAGCTCCCCGGGAAACCTGTCTGCGTACCTCCATGGGAAACCCGTCTGCCTAGCTCCCCGGGAAACCTGTCTGCGTACCTCCATGGGAAACCTGTCTGCCTAGCTCCCCGGGAAACCTGTCTGCGTACCAAACCTGTCTGTGTACCATGGGAAACCTGTCTGTGTACCTCCATGGGAACTGTCGTGCTCTTCTAGCACCAAGCCTCTTCCTCGTTAGCAACCTCAGTTACACAATGATAGATGAACATTTCATTACACCGATGGAAGCAGCACAAACTCGGAAACAAGTCTTGCCAGACAGTGATTTGTATGCATTAATATATGGTTGTCATATGACAGCGTCATAGCTATTAATCCACTTAGGAATGCAGTTTCTTCTCTAGTGTGTGTGTGGTTTGATCTGGATCCTAACCATTCCGGGGGAACTGCAAGTCTGAAGGCTGCGTGAATATAGTCAAGCTAACAGTATCACCAGATAGTAGCAGAGAGCAGATAGTAGCAGAGAGGCACGCATGCACTAGACCTTTGTGCCAAGTTTGAACGATTTGAAGCACGTTTATTTATTTTTTAATTAATGATGTTAGTTTTGTGGCGATGCCTCATAGTAAATCATGGTGAAATTTACACCCATTATGTTGAGTTTAGACTCCCAAGGTGTGTATCTTGTGCAGTAGCCATTTTACTTACGCCAAGAAAGATCTTCCCGTAAGAAGCATTTTTCAAAATATCAATTGTTCCCTTTTATCTATGATGACTGTGTATTGGGTGTGGTCGTGGGTTGGGTTTGGATGGGTAAAGTTTGTGGACGTATTATGTGCAGTGATTTTTGGATGCAGAACATGTAAGGTATTGGCTTGTCCAGTAATGGAATATCTTCTACTTCTTTTGGTGGCTTCACCAAAAAAAACACAAAAAAATACCTTTGGACTGAGCCTGTTCTTATGGACTAGCTAGTTATTGTGTGCAGTGTGGAAGTGTAGCACCTCAGTCTGTTATTGGCATGGGGAGAAGAAGAGTCCTTTGTGTGATTATCTGGCACCATAAGCTATTACCTCCTGGCCTCCATAGAGCTGGCCACCATAAGCTATTACCTCTTGGCCTCCGTAGAGCTGGCCACCATAAGCTCTTACCTCCTGGCCTCCATAAGCTATTACCTCCTGGCCTCTATAGAGCTGGCCACCATAAGCTGTTACCTCCTGGACTCCATAGAGCTGGCCACCATAAGCTATTACCTCCTGGACTCCATAGAGCTGGCCACCATAAGCTATTACCTCCTGGCCATCATAGAGCTGGCCACCATAAGCTATTACCTCCTGGCCTCCATAGAGCTGGCTACCATAAGCTATTACCTCCTGGCCTCCATAGAGCTGGCCACCATAAGCTATTCCATGACTCCATAAGCCCATGTGGAATGGACCAGTGCATATGCAGGAAGACATACTGATGATTGATTCAAAGCTTCAGGCAATTTCTTCTTTCCTCGTTTCTTTGGTGGATTAACTTCTTGCCTCGACTTCCAGGAGTTCCTGGGTGCTTATAACTTCTCTATGGTTACGTCGGCATCTGCAGCTTGCAACTAGAGCGTGCCACACTAGAGGCAATGGTGAAGTTATCAGCTCTAAATTGTTGGCCTTTTGAAGTCAACTGAAGTCAACTGCTGTGCTGAATCTGCTGTTCGGATACTTCCTGTTGGAGGAGGAGTTTTTCCCCCTTCCATCCTCTAAGCTCTTTAGGAGCGTGCCACTGGAGGCAAATGTAGGGCCTCTTTAGGCACGTGCCACTGGAATGTAGGGCTGAAGCAGCCTCTTTAGGTGCGTGCCACTGGAGGTAAATGTAGGGCTGAAGCAGCCTCTTGAGGCGCGTGCCACTGGTGGTAAATGTAGGGCTGAAGCAGCCTCTGTAGGCGCGTGCCACTGGAGGTAAATGTAGGGCTGAAGCAGCCTCTGTAAGCGCGTGCCATGGAGGTAAATGTAGGGCTGAAGCAGACTCTTTAGGTGCGTGCCACTGGAGATAAATGTAGGGCTGAAGCAGCCTCTTTGTAGCATTGTCCATCGTAAGTTCCTGCTTGTGCTCCCCGACTAGGCCTGTCTGTATATCCCTCTTGGCATGGCTATGGACGATAGCTGCACCACTTCAAAGCTTGCAGACTACCGTGCACCATAATTAACTCAGCTGGTCGACTTTCCACGAGACCTTGCATCCGGTCTCCCACAGTTACCACACTTCAAATTGCCGCTGGACGACCTAATGGCGTTATAGTCAGCAATTAACATTGTTTTATCTCCCCTTGATGACCTGCTAATTGAGGGAGGCTGTGCCATGGGAAGGAGACATAACGGTCCCAACCACCTCATCCAACCCAATCAGGACAGACAGAAACTCTTTCAATCACATTCATCAATTGGGAACTGTTGGACGGTTACTGTGTGGGAAATCTGTTATCCTGTATCGCCGTGACACTGTCAATTGTATTGCTTTAGCCGGCGATGTTTATGCTTTGGAATAGCTCGGATTCCTGAGAAATTGGTTCTCAAGTTAAATTAATTTTGGCACACTTGGCGGGCCACAAGTTTCTATCCCAATGTTTACCATTGCATGCACTGTCATCCAACTGTTCCTGTGAACTCACAATATTGGGTGAGAGTGCCTGTTTTGTGCGATACAGTGGTGGTCAAGCAGATAGCCAAGTGCTCCAGCACACCTTGTTTGCCTTTCAGTGGGTTAGCCTCGGGCACTGCCCGTGATACAGAAATTGCATTCCTCATGATTGCTAGCACGCTCTTGTCTGGCTATGACCTACTTCTTTAGAGGCCCTAGGGCTTAGACTTTGCTAGGGCTACGATGGCCCTGGGTTAGGGGTATTAGAGGCCCTAGGAATTAGGCCCTAGGGCTAGGATGGGTTAGGGTATTAGAGGCCCAGGGATAGGATGGCGTGGGGTATTTTTATAATTATTATTATTATTTTATTTATGATTTGGTTTCCTGCACTGCTGTCCTGGAATCACCTGAGGAGGGTCAGAGTTTGAAAGCTTTTGCTGGCTAGGGGAAGAACAACTTGGACTTTAGAGGTTGACCCCCTGGCCCACCTTGGTGCACTCACTGGCTCACCTGGGAAGGGGGTGGGGCACTGGACCACCCTAAGTAGGACTTAGAAGCAGATGGGAACTCTCTTTCCCCTGACCTGTCTGCATCGTTGAACATTGATTTAGAGGCACCCCGATCAGTGAACCCCTTAATTTAGGACGAGTAAACACACACACTCACACATGCACACTCACACACTCACACATGCACACTTGTAAGAACGTACTTACAACGAACAATTGTAGTCAGAACAGCAACCAATGACTGAAGTAACACGAGGTTATAATTCCAAAATTCAATCAAACGTTGTATGGTAAAGGATCAACATTACATTATGGTAAAGGGTCAATAGTCAATCGCTACAGTACTCCCCTTCCAGTGAAAACATGGAACGGTTAAGGAATATAGTCACATAGTCGCTTGGGCCACCGCACTTGTCTACCAGCACGAGTGGAGTGCTGAGGACTGGGTGGGTGGAGACTATGGGAATATCGGTTGAAGATGTTGCTGGCTTATCAACTTGCTGGGTGGGAACGATACAATCCATGGCAGCAGCAGGCTTCAGGCGGTCCAATGAGATGGTCTGGTTCTGGCCCTTGATACGGATGACCCAAGATTTGCCCTGACGTTGTAAGACTTCTAAGGGGCCGTTATATGGCTGCTGCAAAGGTTTGCGGACTGTGTCACATCGGACAAAAACATTGGTGCAGGACGAAAGAGCACTATCTATGTGTACCGGCCTTTGCCTTGGGGAACGTGTTGGTGGGGGTCGGAGAGATTGCATGACCTTTTTTAGCCTGTCGACGTATCCCATTGGGTCAAAAGAGGTCTGGGTGATAGAAGTGTCGAAAAATTCACCAGGTAAACGTAGTGTGGTGCCATATATCAATTCAGCAGTGGAACAGCGTAGGTCATCCTTGAGGGTAGTCCGAATACCTAATAAGGTTAGTGGTAGGGAACTAGCCCAATTGATGGGTGTCGGTTGGCATTTAAGGGAAGCTTTGAGCTGGCGATGAAAACGCTCGATTAATCCATTAGAGATAGGATGGTATGCTGTGGTGCGAATACGCTTTGTTCCCAACAAACGCATTAGGTGGTCCCAGAGTGCTGATTCAAACTGAGCTGCACGATCTGTCGTGACTGTGGAGGGGACACCGAATCGTGCAACCCAAATGGTGACAAAAGCTTCAGCAACCGTCTCTGCAGTGATGTCGGGGATCGGGACAGCTTCGGGCCAACGAGTGAAACGGTCAATGCATGTTAACACGTATGAGAAACCTTTACAAGGTGGTAAAGGCCCGACAAGATCAAGGTAGATGCGATCGAAGCGAGCATCCGGTGTTGGAAATGGGAGAAGTGGGGACACGGTATGCCTCTGTACCATAGAGCGCTGGCACTGTAGGCAACATCTAGTCCAGTTGCGGACATCAGTGTTAATGCCCGGCCAGACATAGCGTGTAGTAAGAAGCTTTTGTGTTGCTCGGATTCCAGGATGGTGAAGGGCATCGACTCCATTCATCAGCATGCTCTAGCTGTGGAGGTGGAGGACTCCATTCATCAGCATGCTCTAGCTGTGGAGGTGGAGGACTCCATTCATCAGCATGCTCTAGCTGTGGAGGTGGAGGACTCCATTCATCAGCATGCTCTAGCTGTGGAGGTGGAGGACTCCATTCATCAGCATGCTCTAGCTGTGGAGGTGGAGGACTCCATTCATCAGCATGCTCTAGCTGTGGAGGTGGAGGACTCCATTCATCAGCATGCTCTAGCTGTGGAGGTGGAGGACTCCATTCATCAGCATGCTCTAGCTGTGGAGGTGGAGGACTCCATTCATCAGCATGCTCTAGCTGTGGAGGTGGAGGACTCCATTCATCAGCATGCTCTAGCTGTGGAGGTGGAGGACTCCATTCATCAGCATGCTCTAGCTGTGGAGGTGGAGGACTCCATTCATCAGCATGCTCTAGCTGTGGAGGTGAGGACTCCATTCATCAGCATGCTCTAGCTGTGGAGGTGGAGGACTCCATTCATCAGCATGCTCTAGCTGTGGAGGTGGAGGACTCCATTCATCAGCATGCTCTAGCTGTGGAGGTGGAGGACTCCATTCATCAGCATGCTCTAGCTGTGGAGGTGGAGGACTCCATTCATCAGCATGCTCTAGCTGTGGAGGTGAGGACTCCATTCATCAGCATGCTCTAGCTGTGGAGGTGGAGGACTCCATTCATCAGCATGCTCTAGCTGTGGCGGTGGAGGACTCCATTCATCAGCATGCTCTAGCTGTGGAGGTGGAGGACTCCATTCATCAGCATGCTCTAGCTGTGGAGGTGGAGGACTCCATTCATCAGCATGCTCTAGCTGTGGAGGTGGAGGACTCCATTCATCAGCATGCTCTAGCTGTGGAGGTGGAGGACTCCATTCATCAGCATGCTCTAGCTGTGGAGGTGGAGGACTCCATTCATCAGCATGCTCTAGCTGTGGAGGTGGAGGACTCCATTCATCAGCATGCTCTAGCTGTGGAGGTGGAGGACTCCATTCATCAGCATGCTCTAGCTGTGGAGGTGGAGGACTCCATTCATCAGCATGCTCTAGCTGTGGAGGTGGAGGACTCCATTCATCAGCATGCTCTAGCTGTGGAGGTGGAGGACTCCATTCATCAGCATGCTCTAGCTGTGGAGGTGGAGGACTCCATTCATCAGCATGCTCTAGCTGTGGAGGTGGAGGAC